>JADLZN010010860.1:0-181420 GCA_018155175.1 Sinocyclocheilus anophthalmus
GAGGAAGAGAGGAAGAGAGGAAGAGAAATGCCTTGGGAAGACAGAGGGAGAAATGAACGAGTGAGAGAATTTGATTACTGAATGAGAAGTGGTTTAAAGCAGACATACAAAAACAATCAGACTTTCATCAGCAGGTGACCAGACAGAAAGCGTCTCCAACACATCCAGTGTCCCTTCCATTTCCTGTTTGTGTAGCTGGTCAGAGCAGGTTCACACACGCCACAGGACTTCAGCGGGTCTTGACATCTGATCGTTTCAGTCACTCACAAGTTCTCGAACACCAAGACAGTGACTGTTGTATTTTTAGATTAATGTGAATACAGAATGACAAACTTTAAATGAGTTGTACATTGCACAAAATAATTTCCCTAATCAGAATAGTTGTTTTGTTTTCCAGTAAATATCCTTAAATGTACATTTGTGTATATTTTAGTGAATATACACAAAATCATGCTGAATGACTAGTACAAATTAAAATCATCATCATTATTAGTATTATTTAAATAATTAAATGCATTATTATTATTATTATTAACTAAAGGATTAAATGAATAATGTTTAAGATGAATATAAACATTTACAGATAATAAACTTTTATTTTATTATTCTTATGTTAATTCTTATTTATTGTGTTTGTTATTAGATCTCTAGCTTGTTATAGCTTGTCATTTTCAATTGCAAGATATATATATATATATAAAGTGGGTACGGAAAGTATTCAAACCCCCTTAAATTTTTCACTCTTTTTTATATTGCAGCCATTTTCTAAAATCATTTAAGTTAATTTTTTTTTTGTACACACAGCACCCCATATTGACACAAAAACACAGAATTGTTGACATTTTTGCAGATTTATTAAAAAAGAAAAACTGAAATATCACATGGTCCTAAGTATTCAGACCCTTTGCTCAGTATTTAGTAGAAGCACCCTTTTGATCTAATACAGCCATGAGTCTTTTTGGGTAAGATGCAACAAGTTTTTCACACCTGATTTGGGGATCCTCTGCCATTCTTCCTTCCAGATCCTCTCCAGTTCTGTCAGGTTGGATGGTAAACGTTTTTGGACAGCCATTTTTCGGTCTCTCCAGGGATGCTCAAATTGGGTTTTAAGTAGGCTCTGGCTGGGCCATTCAATAACATCACAGCGTTTGTTGTGAAGCCACTCCTTCGTTTATTTTAGGCCGTGTGCTTAGGTTCTTGTTCTTGTTGGAAGGTAAACCTTCGGCCCAGTCTGAGGTCCTGAGCACTCTGGAGAAGGTTTTTCGTCCAGGATATCCCTGTACTTGGCCGCATTCATCTTTCCCCTCGATTGCAACCAGTCGTCCTGCCCTGTCCCTGCAGCTGAAAAACCCCCACAGCATGATGCTGCCACCACCATGTTTCATTGTTGGGACTGTATTGGACAGGTGATGTGCAGTTTCTGGTTTTCTCCACACATACCGCTTAAATTAAGGCCAAAAAGTTGCTATCTTGGTCTCATCAGACTTGGAGTCCTTCAGGTGTTCTTTAGCAAACTCCATGCGGGCTTTCATGTGTCTTGCACTGAGGAGAGGCTTCCGTCGGGCCACTCTGCCATAAAGCCCCGACTGGTGGAGGGCTGAAGTGATGGTTGACTTTCTCCCATCTCCCGACTTCATCTCTGGAGCTCAGCCACAGTGATTTTTTTGGGTTCTTCTTTACCTCTCTCACCCAGGCTCTTCTCCCCCGATAGCTCAGCTTGGCCGGACGGCCAGCTCTAGGAAGAGTTCTGGTCGTCCCAAAAACGGCTTCCATTTAAGGATTATGGAGGCCATTGTGCTCTTAGGAAACTTAAGTGCAGCAGAATTTTTTTTGTAACCTTGGCCAGATCTGTGCCTTGCCACAATTCTGTCTCTGAGCTCTTCAGGCAGTTCCTTTGACCTCATGATTCTCATTTGCTCTGACATGCACTGTGAGCTGTAAGGTCTTATATAGACAGGTGTGTGGCTTTCCTAATCAAGTCCAATAGTATAATCAAACACAGCTGGACTCACATGAAGGTGTAGAACCATCTCAAGAAAGATCAGAAGAAATGGACAGCACCTGAGTTAAATATATGAGTGTCCCAGCAAAGGGTCTGAATACTTAGGACCATGTGATATTTCAGTTTTTTTTTTTATAAATCTGCAAAAATGTCAACAATTCTGTGTTTTTCTGTCAATATGGGGTGCTGTGTGTACATTAATGATGAAAAAAAAAAAACTTAAATGATTTTAGAAAATGGCTGAAATATAAAAAAGAGTGAAAAATATAAGGGGGTCTCAATACTTTCCGTTCCCCCTGTATATTCAAATGAAAATGACAACTATAAATAAGAATGCTTTTGTATTAATTTTTTCAGCTGCTGCCATTTTGTGACGATTGTTTTGTACACTGTCATGGATTATAAGATAACTAGCAAACTGGTAAGATTTTAAAACAGTTTTATCTTAAATCAATATATTTTATTGCCATAATTATTTATGTGGTGAAATTTTGTGTAATAAGTGGTTTGACTGCACTGTATCCCTTAAATGTTTGTCTAGTTTGAACTTGCCGCTTGCTAACAACTGCTGTCTTCACGGAAGATTTGCGTTCAAATATTTAAACTCAAATCAATTATAATTTTTTTGTGTCTACTTATTTACTCATGGTTAAATCCATGGTTAATAACGATAATGTACAATCCACCGGTTTATCGCAGAAAAGCAACCTCAGGTAATACAAGACTGTCACCTGATCTCCCTGGTGATAACAACCAGCTGAATGTACAGTATCCGTTAACGATACCATATTACAAGTGTTTTAATAATCAATCGTAGCGTTAGTTCTGGCAGGTCACGTTTGTCAAGCTTGCATCAGCTGACTCTAAGCTGATCCACGTCTACCTATAGGGAAACAATGCCTATCACAGCATCCTTATATAAGGTCCTTCAGTATTATCAGTAGCTTTCGCATTGCTCAATAGCTAATTACCCTCCTCCATCCCAGCTCCTCCTCTGTCCGTCAGATTCAGCCTTCTGATTCTCCTTTGAATCAGGCTAATTCTAAAATGTGTACATAAAATAATTGAACTTTAACGATATCTGCAATACATTTATGTTGGTTCTGTTCTGTTTACCCTAGGGGGTTATTGCTGCTCTCCCGTCTCTCATCCATGCTAGGCTGCATGGATGTGCAGGGAGTTTTTTGCCCAGAACAGAGCCATACCGCCATTCCAAACTGTATGCTAATTGTCAATCAGCTTTGACGATAGTGGTCCTGACAGAAAGAAAACAATTACGATAACGATCAAACTATGGCATGTTAATGTACTTATTTTATCGTGTTTGTTTGTTTGAAGTGTTTCCAAATTCTTTACACATATTCAAAATTTAAAAGACCAAAAACTCAAGTGCGTGGCCTTGGTTCCTTAATATCCTTAAGTCTTATAAGATTTATCAGAATGCCCATACAATATCATGACTGCTAAGAAAGTGTTCTTTGTGCCTTTGTTCTCTCGCTTTGTCTCTTTCCTCTGTGGATTTAATAGGGACGCAGGTGTTCTCTGATCATTTGAGCCTAGTAAGATGCGTAAAGCCCTACGTAAGACCTGTGGAGACTTTTGTAGTCCCACTAGCCGGCAGTATGTGGGCACCAAACATTAAAAAAGGGCAAATTCACAATCTCCACAGAGCTCTTTTTGCGATGCATGATGGTCCATTTTGTGAGTGCATGCTGATGCTTGTCATGGTATCTTCAGTAAGATGTTGGTAAATGTGAAGTGTATGTGATGCCACATACAAATACAACACCAGAACAAAGGACAGAAATTACGATCCAAAACAGTAAACGCACACATCCACTCAGTCCCAGTGACATCAGGTCTGGGAAGATCTAGTCTAGGTCGTGATATGATAATGTTTGCGGTGTGCGGCAGAATTTGAGAGCAAGGGATGTGGAAAAGGCGTGGATGAAGTTATATTGATGTTTAGAGATGGGGAAAATCCACCTTTCCTACCTAAACCACATGATAAAGATGCCGCCTCAGGCCGAAGCATGGGTTTGGCTGAGTCTTGTCAGTCTCTCTCGTTTTTTTCACTTATTGAATTTTTAATGGTGCAGACAGATCTCTCTCTACAGGAAAAGTGTGTATTAGGTGGAAATAGTGCAAATGTCATTCTTAGATTCTTCTCCCTTACATCCACAAACACATTTACAGTACATTCAGTAAAGTGCATTCATTTTCCATTCAAATGTGTTTTTTTTAATGAAAAATATTGTATATTTAAAGACAATGGTGCATAACAAAAAAAGTGCAAAATAATGGAAACAACAAAATATACAAAATAATCCAAAAAAGAAGAAAATAGCATTGAAGAATAAAAATGCTGCTAAGAGTGTAAAATGTAAAAAATAAAGAAATGTTATATTTATTAAAGTATTTAAAAATATAATATAATATAATCAAAAAACAATAAATTCCGACAAAGTAAAGCAACAACTATACAAAACAAAATAATTATTTAATAATTGTTTATAATTAGTATTTGAATATTGATTAAATATGATTATGCATACATTATTATTATTATTATTATTATATTATTATTATTAGTATTACGCATATTACTAATTACTATTAATATTATAATAGCAATCGACTAATAATATCAAGACAATATAGTACAAAATATAAGGATAATAAGAATAATAGTTATTATTAATTATTATTGGTAAACTGAATATATCCATCAATGAGGAATAATAAAAACATTATTATTAGTATAATAATATTATTAATTAAATCTAATACTAAATTAAAGTAAGAATAATAATAAAAGAAAAGATGCTGCATATAGAACCATATTATTATACTACTACTACTACTACTACTAATATTAAAAACTTTAACCCTGTGTGGTAACTCCAACCAAATCTTTAGTTCTATGGACCTGATAAAAATGCACATAAAAACAGAACTTTTTTGATGATGTAAGAAGATTTGGGCTCATTCTGAATGTGTGTTCAGTATATTTAGCATGTTTGGGCCTACAGCTGTAATAAAGACGTGTGTAGCTGATTCTGTTGACAGAATTATTGTGTAAAGGTTACTGCTCAAAACAATGACTGCGTAAGTGTGCACAGGTGATGAGTTTTAATGAAGGGTGTTGATGTGGTACATATTGCTTATTTACACTGGAAAGGAAGGCCAGAACAATCTAAAGATCTGACTGATAACTGCCAACAGACGAGCAATGAGGTGATGACATCACAAACAATCAGTGTATGATTCTGTCCGCTGCTCGAGTCATTGGATCGTCAGCCAACATGTGTGTTTCTCTAATCAGATGGTTCACCAAACAAACAGATAGATAGATAGATAGATAGACAGTATATATAGATAGATAGATAGATAGATCAGACAGACAGACACAGAGAGAGAGAGAGAGAGACAGACGGACAGACAGACAGACATACAGACAGACATACAAAGACAGATAATATATCAGAACAGACAGATCAGACCCAGAGTCACAGAGAGAGGCCACATCTGACAGACGATAGATAGATGACAGACAGACAGACAGACAGAGACGCTCAACAGAGAGACGCTTGACAGACAGACAGACAGACAGAGAGAAGAGAGAGAGACAGACAGTTGAGGACAACCGAAAGACATACAGCAGACAGACACAGAGAGTAGACAGACAGACAGACCGACATACCGTTGAGACACGACAGACAGACGCGACAGACAGACAGCTAGATAGATAGATATAGAGATAGATAGATAGATAGATAGATATATAGATAGATAGATAGAAGATAGATCAGACAGACAGAAGACAACAGACAGTTAGAGACACAGAAGACAGATGATAGATCACGACCGACAGATCAGACAGACAGACACAGAAGAGAGAGAGAGAGAGACCTACGACCCAGACAACAGACGAAGACATATAGAAGATAGATATACATACCGACGATCGACACAGAGAGAGAGGATAAGAAGACAGACCGACAGATAGATCAGACCATACAGAAGACAGACAGACAGATCCGACAGACAGACACAGAGATAGACCAGACACAGACAGACAGACAGACAGACAGAGAGAGAGAGAGAGAGCGAGAAAGAGAGACCAGACCGACAGACAGCAGACAGACAGCTAGATAAGACAGACCGACAGACAGACAGACTATATACAGACAGACAGACAGACAGACAAACAAACAGACAGACAGACAGACAGAGATAGACACAGACATACAGACAGACAGACAGACAGTAGATAGATAGACAGACAGACAGACAAACAAACAGAGAGAGAGATGATAAGAGAGAGCAGACCGTTAGAGATCACCGACGACAGACCGACAGACAGACAGACAGACAGACAGCCAGGTAAGACCGTTATGTATGTAGGTAGATAGATCAATAGATAGATTCAGATACGATAATAGATCTATATAGATAGACATACAACGACGACAGACGACAGACAGACGTTAGAGACACAGAACAGACCGACAGATAGATAAGCGAGACAGACATAACAACAGACGACACAGAGAGAGAGAGACAGTACAGACAATCGATAGATGACAGACGACAGACATATAGATCAACAGACAGAAAGACCGACATATCACACCAGACAGACACCCAAGAGCGAGCATGAATCAAGACTACATATGACGAGAGATACGACAGTTAGAGACACAGAATAGATAGATAGATAGATGATAGATAGATAGATTGATAGATAGATGACAGACAGACAGATTATAGATAGACAGACAGACAGACAGAGGATAGACATGGTTAGACAGACAGACAGACAGACAATAGATAGACAGTAGATCAGCCAGACAGACATACAGTGAGTGCAGACAGATGCCAACAGACATCTCATACAGAAGTATGACAGATAGATTAGATAGAAGATAGATAGATAGATTAGATTTATAGATAGATAGATAGATAGATAGGAAGAAACGGTGCAGGAGATGCTGTCGGGTTACAGTGCAGTAAATGTTGGTTAATTGTTATTTTGGGCTGGAGGACATGCATCCTTTATGGGATCTCAGCTTCCAGGTAACGGGAGTTATGTTTGCTTAATCAGAGGAGCGACGGAACAAAGACATCACACACACGTAGCGTCCTTAGCGTTAGTTCTTCCTGAGCTTTGTTTGTTATTGTTTGTATTGAAATTCACAGGTGTCTTCCCGTTCCTGTTCCGCTGCTGTGTTTCTGGCTTGGAAAACTCTGCATCAAGTATCCAGCATGACTCAGATGCTGAAAAGGGCATCCCCTCTTATTTCTCTCTCGCTTTCTTGTGGTGCAGGAGGGGCAGAACAATGCGGTAGGATTTGAACATAGTTGCAACCGGGTGACCACATACGGTTGCTGGCACGTGAGTTGCTCCTGAACGACTTCTTCCGAAAGAACTCGGCAGACCCCCACACACACACTGACAGCGCTCAGAGCATATCAAAGCGTCCTAAAAACCCAACCAACTGCATCCTTAGTTACCGTCAGTGTCCCGCAAAGCACAAACTTCAACAGAACCATACTGCATTAGGAGAAAACTCGAATGGTTACAATGAAACAAACAATAAGCTCAAGCTAAAACTATTCGGTTTGAAATCCAACAAAATCTGAGAGCGACTTGTCTGGGCTTTCCTGCAATATTTATGCAGCAATTTATAGAAGAATGTTAGAAAATTCCCCCTCAGGGATTAATTATCTTTCTGTCTGTGTCTATCACTTATGAATTTTAATAATTACTTTCCATCACAGATGTTTCATGCAGCATTTACATTCTGAACAGTTACATTAAAAATACTTTTTGATACTTTTAATGAATACATACTTGGATAAAAAAAAATCACAAATTTGTAAAAATAGAAAGAATGTGACATGTTTTCAAAACGACACAACCGCCAGACACTCTCAGACAGGTGAAAGGAACCACGAGTGGCAGGGAAACCAACAACAAACCGGACTCTGGTTGACACAAGTATGAACACCGGGTGGAGGGGAGCCAGAGGAGACGTTTTGGCCACACGATTCGAGTGGCACAGACTATGTCAGTCCTCACACCGGGCAGAGTGCAGAGTTGGAAACTACCACATGGGGGCAGCTCAATCACATTCCAGCGCCAGACGGCAAGGGTTGGCGAATGGGAGTAAACTGCGCGGGACACCCTTGGAGAGCAGGGGATGGGGGGAGTCGGGAGCGCAGTGCAGTAATAAGAAACGCGCAACGGCAAGCTAAAAGGGGCATGGCTGCTTCCAGCCTACGGGGGTTAGTTTCAGCGGCGTTTGGTGAACAACATTGGTAGTGGGAGTAGCGCGAAGGCCGACGGATGGACGGGGGCGCGACCGAGGCGGTAAGAACAGAACGGCACACAGCCCGCGGAAGAACATTTCCACCGAGCTACGGCTCTAAAGTTTAGGGTCCCTCCGGCGCGCAGCTGTATGAAAGTGAAGGGATCTGGGCTGGCGGTAGCCTGTCCTCGCCTATGACCAGCCTCGGGACAAGATCTGCGCCTTCCCTGCCGTTTGGAAATCCGCCTGAAGACTGATCTTTATGCCTTGGCTTTTTGGATAAATGGATGGTTGGTCATGTTATGTGCTGGGGAATGAGTAGGTGTGTTTTGAGTCAGTAGGTTGAGGCGCTTAAAACCCCCCCCTGGCCCCCTATATTGACTTGTATTGTAGAGTTCAGCCTTTGCATAACACTAGCTGTGTTTAACTGTGCTAGATAAATAACTGACCTTGACCTTGACCTGACCCTGACCTTTTTTATGGCGATTCACGCAGTGTTGTTACTCCCCGCAGCGGTGACACCGACAGGCTACAATAGTCCAAAGTAAGTACTTATTATAAGTGTACCGTATTGATTCGGAATAAGACAAAAACGCGGTTTGGAAGATGAATTCATTATGTACGCCGGGGGAAGAGAAACTCACTCATCATATACATTTAGCTAATTTTGAACCCAGAAAAAGTTACATAGTGCTGCTTTAAGTGTAGTTGGTACGTTATTTTCAAACATGATAGAGCATTAAACATTTTTTAGCGCACTCATGCGGCACTTTAACTCTCCAAACTGCCTCCATAGGTACAACAACGACCACTAACAAAATGATAAAGTCCACGAAACATTTTTTTGGGATAGTTGCCACATGTACTTATTTCAGTGAGCCTGGTGGGGCACGCTGTTGTTTTGAGTTCATTCGGTAGACTCATTCATTCATTCAGGAATCAGACTACACATATCGTGCTGTTTGTTTTTGATTCACTAAGAAGATTCAAATCATAAAAGTGAATCGGGAATCAGACAAGTCTGACTGCACTGCATTTTTCACGCTGTAAATGTAGTAGCGTTACTGAGGCATTGCTGAGTATATTAGTATGCACATACTGTATGAAAACTGTTAAAAGAACCAAACGTCATAGCACACGTTTCAATATGGTTTGTCGATAGCACAAATGTTGCAGAAAATTAAGTTACATGCAAAAGTTTAAACTTTATGGTTTGGGGTTTGTTCACATCCCTATAATGAGCAATAGTAACAGTAATGCTTTATATACAAAAGCTACCAATTTTTTAATATATAAAAGCTGTTTGTTTCTTCATCAGAACAGATTTGGAGAAATGTAGCATTGCATCACTTGCTCACCAGTGGATGCTCTGCATGAATGGGTGCCGTCAGAATGAGAGTTAACAGCTGATAAGAAACAAATCACATATTTCCCACGCTCCCGTCCATCAGGTAACATCTTGTGAACGTGAAAAGCTGCATTTGGGTAAACAAAAAAATCTTGAAACGTTGCTTCTGGCCAAGGATGAGCTCATAATACAATATGGAAAAAGTCCCTGCGATGTTTTATCTCACTTCAAAACAGTGTTGAGGCTCTTTTTGCTATGAAAACAGTGATTAATCCTGTACATATTTCTCCCTGATTCAGACTGGTTGACTTTTTCACTGGAGAAAGCAATATTATGGATAGAGGACTCGTATTTTAGACAGAAGCAACTGCTTGCAGTCAAAAACCTCTTAAGGATGGATTTGTTTCTTCTTCAAACATGCACTTTGGCTTTCACAAGACATTAATTGATGGTGGTGGTACTTGTGATTATTTCGATATGAACTTTTCTACTCTTTATATTTTTTGGGGGAAGCTAAAAACGTAAGCAAACCGCCTTTAACCCTTAATCTAGCGCTAATTTAATCTGATATAATGGAGTGTAAACCGCTTGAGACCCTACTTCCTCACAAAAGAGACATAAAGTCTAACACCGTGCCAGCTACTACACCACAAACAGGTTAATCCCGTTAAGAAATATTTGTGGGCCGTCTGAAACACCTGAATATTTCTGCTGAAAGCAGGTTCAAACATATCAGGCTTTACCAACCTCTCACTTTTTCTTTCCAATGAATCACTGATTACTCCTCATTCAGAATTGCTGTCAGTAAGAGACCTTATCACTAAAGACATGTTTCAACAGCGTGGAACGGCTACACACACAAGCATGTGGTGTATAACAATCAAAACAACAACAACAGCTGTTCTGGATCGGTAAAACTTCTGCAATGGTGACAGGGAAAGATGCACAACGACCCAATTCGCATTTGTCCTATATAGTATGTGGGATTAGGATTAGTGTGTCCCAGATCATTGAGCAAAGAACATAATATGACAAAGGTGACGTATTATGTCATTTTTGAGGAATGCATGCATTCATGCATGATTTCTGCTTGCCCACAATCCCTGGTTACAGAAGAGGAGGAGAATGTTATGTTTGTCTACTCCATAATCATTTTATTTTATTTTATTTAAAAAAAATTCATTTCAATGTTTCCTTTCCATGTTTAATTTAGTATAATAACATCCATTATGATTTTTAATATATTTTTGAATTGAGTTTTTATTTTCGTTTTACCTTTTGTACAGCAACTGTTGAAACTACGTTATGAAACAAAGGTCCATTTTTATACTTTTCTTTTTTGTCATTTTATTAGTTATATTAGTTGCTGCAAAACGATTCATATCATCCAAAATAAATGTTTTTGTTTCATAATAATGTTTGTGTACTGTGTATATTTTTATGTATATAAAATTTTGAAAAAATACACACCAATGTATGGATATATTAGAAAAATATGTTTTTTATGCATAAAATACTTATATAATATCAATGTATATACATGTAAATATTTTCAATATATATGTATATTGTATGTTTGTGTATTTATATATACATATAAATACACACATATATTTTGAAAATATTTAAATGGACAATCTGAAAAATAACAACTAATTCCACAATGATGGAGCTACTATAATAGTATGTTATTATATAATTCACCCACTGATCCATACTTGCTATATAAAAAAAGAATTAAATATACTGTCACCATAATAGATACCTGTTGATCATGCAGATTGGGATGTACAATAAAAAAATATATCTATTTTTTTTTATAAATATAAAAATTAATTATTAAATGTATAAGATATATTTTGATTATTTAAAAAATACATTTAACATTAGATTTTGTGTATATATAAATAAATATACATGGAAAAAGACAACATTTTAAAATGTACATTGTGTCTTCAAGACACAAACAACAAACAAAAAAGGGAGTGGAAGATTTTACGCTGCTTGCGTGTTTGACCTCAGACGAATCGTAAATCGTAATCTGTCTGTCCTCTCTCTTTTCTCTGCTTCCCTCTTTCATCTATCAATGTCTCTATTGATTGCTTGTGAGCACGTGTCTTGGTGTCCATCAGCTGGACTGTGGCTTTTCTTGTTAACATTCCCTCACAAATAAACACCGCTGACTTCGTGTGGTGTGTGTGTGTGGGTGTGTGTGTGTCGTTATTCCGGGGCTCAATGTTTAGAGTTTAAGAGGAAGAGTTGAAAAAGATGCCTACATCCAAATAGCTCTTAATATGCAATCTCAGTTTACAATTTCAGTTTACTATGGAAGTCAGTTTCCGGAAGAGAATAAAAAAATAACAGAGACTAATTGTGAATAACTACGACTTTTTATGTCACGATTCGTACTTTTATCTCGAATTTCTAAGTTTCATCCTTGCAATTCTTGGTTTTTTGTTCACAACGGAAGAAAAAAAAGTAATTGTCCCTTTTTATTTCACAATTCGTATTTATTTTAGATTACAGCACAATTAAATTTTTATTTTAATACGTTTTTGTTTATCCTGTGGTGGAAACAGCTTCCATGTTTATAATGCTGTGTGCTTTGTTAGATTTATTATAAAAAATTACAATAAATAATATTCTTAATCTCACTAAAGGTAAAAGCGGAAAACAAATAAAAATATTTTACATGAAAAAAATATGCAATAACTTAAAAAAATAGTTATAACTTTAGATCGATGATAGTGGTATATTAGTTTAAAATATGTTTACATTTTAATTTTAGCTTAAAACTAAACATTTTTATTTTTGAAAACTAAGAAAAACTTGAACTTAAAAAAAGTAAACAAAAATGACAAATGTTGCCTTGACAACTAGCTGAAAAATGTTTAAGTACTAAAATTACTAAAACTAAAATTTATTCGGGTTTTTCCATTTAGCTTTCTTTTATTTTTATTTCAGTTTTAGTGATTTTAATACTTCAACTTAAACTTGATTTGCTAACACTTCTAATTTTGTTTTGTTTTTTTAGTTTTTGTTACTTTTCCAAATTATTTCTATTTCTATTTAAGCTAAAATGAAAATAGAAACCAAAAACATACAAATAAAAGGTCATTCAAAATATAAATAAATAAATACTATAAACTCAAAATATAAATAAACAATATAATAGAATATAAATAGTAGTAAAATAACACTGCCCACCTACTTTATAAGTAATAAATGTTTATTGTCAATAGTGCATCTCTTTCATTTATTATCCATGGTTATCATATTATCATAATCACAGATCATAAAAATGATGATGGGTTACCTCAGACATAATAGGCGTCTGTGCATGAGGCCAAACATTGAGTAAAATGGCAAAGTGCTCAATGTCAAGACAGAGAACCAGACGAAATGTATATTAGCTCCACATGAGTCAGGCACACATCATCTCTTCCACATCTCTCCGTGAATCCATCACTCACAGTCTTTCATCTCAGCTGCTGAAACCATTAGCTGAAACGGCAAACATGATGAGAAAATCCTGTGTGACTAACCTGTGTGCAAGAGACAGGAATATCTCCTTATTGGGCAGTAATGCATTCAAAACAGGTCCTTACGGAAACACTGTTTTACCTCGAGTGTTGATGTCATCGGTTAGAATTCCTGCTTGTTGACGGACATATAGAAAGTTAATTAATGACAAAAGCCCTCAGACACACAGAAAGAGAGAGAGTGTGAACTCCTTGCCTCGGATAGTTGCACGTCCTGGCATGCGGTTACCCCCGAGGACTTAGGGATGCCCCGCTGAGTCACACATGCTAGACATCATCATCGATGGATAGTATTTAAAGGTCTACGGTGAGGAAGTACGAACTGGGGGGGGTGTTTTTGACCTCATAGCTTTAACCCTTCAGTCGGTTCATTGGACTAACAATCATATTTTACATATGCAAGGGTTGGGATCATTGAATTTTAATGATCATTTTTGTTTGTCCGCTGTGTAATGTAATACAAAGACTAAAATCTAATACTGAATATTGGGTATTGAGTGTGCCCAAATACCTCTCACGCCCCATTCCCCGGGGCATCCACCTCTCGTTTTACTTTTCAGTGTGATTGACGTCAACTTGGCAAAATGAAGGTAGGGTCCTTCAACTTTCCTTGTTGGGTCTCCCTTGCTCTTCCACGTTGCAACTTGTCAAAGTGCCAACGCAGGCGTCAGCCAATCAGATGACCTTATGCAAATAACCTAGCGCAGACGCTAACCAATCGCGTTCATGCCACCAGAAGACTAATGTGATTTGGGTCTGGGTGGTCATATGACGACAGTCGGGCTCAGCTACCACATCTGTCAAAAACGCCCTCCGTCAACGTTAACGCTACTGGGGCGTTGACTGTTCGAATTAATTATTTCATTCAAAAAGAAGCTTCTTTCATGCATTTACTCCTCCTCATTTTGTTCCAAGAATTTTCTGACAGATTCTATACTCTTTATTACAACCATAAACAAATTCTGCTCCAAGAACTGCAGGAATTTCTAGCAGTTTTTGGGGGTATGCAGATTTAGTCTAATATTGCTATAACCAAATTGGTGTTTGCAAACAGTTATGGAATTGGTTTTTTTGTGGGTGGAGCCTATCTGGTGGCAGAAAATGACCTGTTTAAAGTAGTACTCTACGGAGGCCATGGAATAAAAGAATAAAAAAGGTAACTTTGAGCTTGTATTTCACAATTCTGATAAGAAAAATCAACTCGTCATTCTCTCTCTTTTCCCCTCGGCTCCTAATCATGAGTTTATAATTCCCACCCGGTGCTTTTTTTTTTCCCCTTAATTGACAAACTTCATTGTTGAGTTAACTGAGTTATCAAGGCCAAAGTAGTTATTTAAAGGGGTCATATGATTCTGCTAAAAGAACATTATTTTGTGTATTTGGTGTGATGAAATGTGTTTGTGGTTTAAAGTAAAAAAAAAAAAAACACATTATTTTCCACATACTGTACAGTATTGTTTCTCCTCTATGCCCCGGCTTTTTGAAACGCGTCGATTTTTACAAAGCTCATCGGTCTGAAAAAGCGAGGTGTGCTGTGATTGGCCAACTATCCAGTGCGATGTGATTGTGAGTGTCCGATACCATCAAAAGTTGTGGACGAGCAATTTTGGCACCCATCACATACTTTTATGCCTCTGCCCTGCCGGACGACGGAAACAATAACATTGAAACCCATTATAAACGAGGCATTTTTTGTATCCAGTGGGGACATAATTACTAATTTTATAATGACTTATACTGTCTTTTTTTTGCGTTGCATTGCATTGCGCCGCGTAAACATAAAACTTTGTCTGTATTTGTGATCGGAGAAATGATAAACAACTAGTGCTACTCTACACTGCCCAAAACTGGCATTTGAATCATCAGTGGCAAATAATTTAAAAATAAAAAACATACTTACAGTCTGTGACTCAGAACAGCCGATATTGTAGTCTACTCTCCCAGGATCAGTAAAAACAGACGATCCTGCGTTTAGCTTCAAATGGCGTCTTTGACGACATTATTCTATAAAAATTATTTGCATTCCGTTTCTGACATCCAAAGGCACAACAATACCTTTTTTCTCTTATTCCATGGATTTGACCTGTTTCCCTCCACTTGTTCCCAGTGTTTTTCTGCCACCACAATACATGCGCAGCTGCATGTGATGTAACTGTGACGTCCCCCTACTCCAATTTGGTCTTTACAGTGGAAGTGAATGGGGACTGAAGCTGCAGTGACAGCAAATCTTATCTGTGCATATTCAAAACCCATTTGGTTATTTCTTTGGAAACCAATTTCACCGGTCACTAACACTGGTCTTTTTAACTAATGTTCCCAGGAACTAACATTTTTTGAGTTGGTGTCCAGACTGCTCTTTTCAATGATTTTTATGTTCCTTCTTGTTATTTTGTCCCCATTCACTTTCACTGCAGAGAGCGTCACACACCTAGTTTCTTTTTCCTTTTGAATCTAAATTCAAAGAGTGAAGCTGTTAAGCTTCAATGCCAATAAATACTTTAAAAAAGGTTTAAAAAAATTTCCATATTCAAATTCTTTCGGAAATACAAAAAAAAAAAAAAAAATAAACTATCAGCACTTTTTCGAAGCAGAATGTACAAATTGCTATTTATCTAGTAAGGACAATGGCGTAACTGGAGAGTTTAAGTCTACCAAAAAAAAACAAAAAAAAGAAAAAAAAGGCAGGCGGGTAGTGGGGGTCTTATTCAAACCCTTTTGGTTATTTATTTGGAAACTAATTTCTAAAATTTGACTTTTCAGATTTTAGCTTTTACATCTACAAACTAATGTTTCCAGAATATTCTGGGAACCAACATACAGTGGTGTGAAAAAGTGTTAGCCCCCCTCCTGATGTCTTATCATTTTTTGCACGTTTGTCCACACTTTAAGGTTTCAGTCATCAAACAAATTTGAATATAGGCCAATATAACACAAGTAAACCAACTGCAGTTTTAAACAGGGTTTTATGATGAAGGGAAAACAAAAGCCAAAACTACAATGAGCCCTGAGGGGTTTTTTGTGTGAAGAAGTGTTTGCCCCCCTGTTAAAACTGTTGTTTATCACACCTGAGTTCAATTTCTTCTATCCACACCCAGGCCTGATTACTGCCTCTCCTGTTCGCAATCAAGAAATCTCTTAGATAGGACCTGCCTGACAAAGTGAAGTGGGCCAAAAGATCCTCAAAAGCTAGACGTCTTGCCGAGATCCAAAGAAATTCAGAAACGTATGAGAAAGTAATTGAGATCTATCAGCCTGGAAAAGGTTATAAAGCCATTTCTAAAGCGTTGGGACTCCAGCGAACCACCGTGAGAGCCATTATTCACAAATGGCAAAAACCTGGAACAGTGGAGAACCTTCCCAGGAATGGCCGGCCGACCAAAATTACCCCAATAGCACAGCGACGACTCATCCAAGAGGTCACAAAAGACCCGAAATAAAAAATAAAAAAGAGGAAGAAAAAAGAGAAACAACAACATCCAAAGAACTGCATGCCTCACTTGCCTCAGTTAAGGTCAGTGTTCATGACTCCACCATAAGAAAGAGACTGGGTAAAAATGGTCTGCATGGCAGAGTTCCAAGACGAAAACTGCTGCTGAGCAAAAAGATCATAAAGGCTCGTCTCAGTTTTGCCATAAAACATCTTGATGATCCCCAAGACTTTTGTGAAAATACTCTGTGGACTGACAAGACAAAAGTTAAGCTTTTTGGAAGGTGTGTGTCCCATTAAATCTGGCGTAAAACCAACACAGCATTTCAAAAAAAGAACATCATACCAACAGTAAAAAATAGGGGTGGTGGTAGTGTGATGGTCTGGGGCTTTTTTGCTGCTTCAGACCTGGAAGACTTGCTGTGATAAATGGTACCATGAATTCTGCTGTTTACCAAAAAATCCTGAAGGAGAATGTCCGGCCATCTGTTCGTGACCTCAAGCTGAAGCGAACTTGGGTTCTGCAGCAGGACAATGATCCAAAACACACCAGCAAGTCCACCTCTGAATGGCTGAAGAAAAACAAAATGAAGACTTTGGAGTGGCCTAGTCAAAGTTCTGACCTGAATCCTATTGAGATGCTGTGCATGACCTTAAAAAGGCGGTTCATGCTCGAAAACCCTCCAATTTGGCTGAATTACAACAATTCTGCATATATGAGTGGACCAAAATTCCTCCATAGCGCTGTAACAGACTCATTGCAACGCTTGATTGCAGTTGTTGCTGCTAAGGGTGGCCCACCCAGTTATTAGGTTTAGGGGGCAAACACTTCTTCACACAGGGACATGTAGTTTTGGATTTAGTTTTCCCTTAATAATAAAAACCTTCATTTAAAAAACTGCATGTTGTGTTCACTTGTGTTATTTTTTTTACTAATATTTAAATTTGTTTGTTTATCTGAAACATTAAAGTGTGACAAACGTGCAAAAAAATAAGAAATCAGGAAGGGGGCCAACACTTTTTCACACCACTGAATGTGTGTGTGTGGGTGTGTGCATAGGCAAAGAGTCCAAACTATTTTCTATGCAATGAAAGTGGATGGGGACTGGAGCTGTCAGGCTACAATGACAAACAAATCCGTCACAGCTTCTGCTTCTGCTCGGCATATTGAGACCCATTTTGGTATTTCTATTAAACTAAGTTCTACATTTGTCTTTTTAGGTTTTTATATTTTACGACCACAACTTGGAACAACAATTTGTGTGTGTGTGTGTGTGTTGGTAGAGCGTCCAAACTGCTCTTTTCAATGAAATTGTTGTGGTCCTTCTTGTTATTTTGGAGCCCTAGTCCCCATTCACTTACATTGTAAAGAAAAGAGCAGCTTGAACATCGTGCCAAACATCTGCTTTTGTGTTCCATGAAAGAAAGAAAGTCAAGCACATTGGGTACAATATGAGGGCGAATAAAACTAGATTTTTGTTTTTAGGTGCGCTATTCCTTTAAGAAAACTGATCTTTGATCAGACTGTTAAAGTTTTTATCCATAACACTCTTTCTCGACTCATACATCAGTGTCTAGGAACGTAATACACTTACTGTGCAGAAATGTCATTTTACAGGAACCTGAGCAGTGACTCAGTCATTACTATGTGTCATTTTATTTTTAAGTGTATAAAAGTGCCCCGACCCCTCCTTAAGTGAGTGACAGTCAGCTGTATTATTACTTTAGTCTGGCATTTACCGTCTGTCTGTCTGCACGTCTGTCTCTCTCTCACTTTTCTCTGTCTCTCACCTCAAAAGCAAACTGCCCCCCCCAACTACTGCGTCTCTTTCTATTTTCGATTGCATTCCTTTCTGCTGAGGTCACAAGGGGTGTGACGTCTTGTGTTTGTGTGTTTGCAGACAGACAGTTTTATAAAGAGCACCAAGTCTGTGAACTTAACTTTGTTTGGTGTTTTTTTTTTGCATGAAAACTACATTTGAAATACATTAACTGGTCGTTTTGCTGCAGCTGGTGCAGTCAAGTTTATCTGTGCTGAAAGCTGAAGATATATTTAACAAGTTTCTCTCTCTCCTTCCTTTACAACATAGGAAACTGCAGTCTAATGATAACAGGCATACAGACAATAGTATTCTACACACTCACACAGACACACACTGTACTACTATAGCCAGAGGAGGTCAACAGGCCTTGTATAGATGTGCCAAGTCCTTGTTCGGCTAACCGCTATATGCGCACACACATAACATAACAGCGATGGCCTTTTTTGACAGACATTGAACAATGTGGATATAGCAGCACTTTCAGAATGCTGCAAAAATGTGGAATAAAGAAGCATGATGTCAAGCAGAGACGGGGATTTCTTATGTGTGAAATTCTTGCTAATTTGTTCCTTGGGACAGAATTTCCAATGCTTTTCTGAGCTGCCATTGAGCAATGGAGAATGGAGACAGTCCTGTCAACATCAGCAGATGGCAGGTCAACAGAGCCGAGGTCAAATCTCAGTCCAGCACATGGACTGAAAACTATGGATTATGATGGATGAATAAATGTTATATAATTCCGATAGCGCTTTATACAATACATATTGTGTCAAAGCAGCTTTACAGCATCAAATAGGAAAATAGTGTGTCAATGCAAAAGGACAATAATAAACACTCATTTTTTTAAGTTAAGGCAGTTCATCATTGAATTCAGTGAAGTCAACATCCAGCTCAGTTTAAATAAAATCTTTGCAATCATGTCAACGATATCGCCCCCCTGAAATTAAGTGTTCCCAACTAAGCAAGCCAGAGGTGACAGCGGCAAGGTACCAAAACTCCATCAGTGACAGAATGAAGAAAAAACCTTGGTAGAAACCAGGCTCAGCCGGGGGGCCAATTCTCCTCTGGCCAGAAGAAACAGCAGGATGGATGATGGATGGATGGTGAATACATGGATGACATGTAGTGACCAACATATGGATTGATGGCTGATATATATCTAATTCTGTATGTATGTTATGGAATCGATATTCAAATTAGTAGTATTTTTACAATAAGGAATGAATATAATAACTGTTAATAATGATAATCATTTTTACAGTATAATATAATACAATAATAAAAATCTTAATATAATAATTATAAATATTCTGTTCTAATCAATTAATAAATTATATGCAATAACATATATATTTAATTAATATAATTTATTGGTATTATTGATTTTTAATTATGATATAAAATATATTTCTATATTATGTTATATTTATTTTCATATTTGTTGAAAAACAATTATCATATTTACACACATTTTTCTAATATTAATATACTATACGATATACTACTATAAATAAAATAATACTTAATGATCATAAAAGAATTTGTGTGTGTGTGTGTGTATATATATCTATATATATATATAGATATCATTATATATATAATCTATAATATATGATATTTATCTTATTCCATAAAATGTATTATTATAAGTTTAATATAAATTGTTATTCAATCGGTAATATAATGCATGTTAATTTTCTTATAATATCTAGTAAATATTAATCTACTACAAATTATCTGGATCTTACATTACATGAGTAATCAAGAGGTTTCTGCCCCACCATAGTCACAGACCCTGCACTTTTAAAATTTCATGACTTTCTTCTTGCGGCAGAAAAGGTCTGTATTATTTTTCCCTCCCCCCTTGCTATTTTACTTGATCTTAGTGCTGTGCTTCACATTCAGGATCATGATATACTCATAGATCGCTTACAAAACTATACAGGTATTCAAGGGCAGGCTTTAAGTTGGTTTAGATCCTACCTGTCCGATCGCTACCATTTTGTTCATTTAAATGGGGAGTCATCTCATTTATCACCAGTAAAGTATGGAGTGCCATAAGGATCTGTCATAGTTCCTCTGCTATTTTCAATATACATGTGAGCCCCTGGTAATATTATTAGAAAATACGGGAATAATTTCCACTGTTATGCCGATGATACTCAACTATATATCTCACCAAACCAGATGAAACTTCTAAATTATCTAAGTAACAGAGTGTGTTAAATATGTAAAAGATTGGATGACCAATATTTTCTCCTATTAAATTTGAATAAGACAGAGATATTACTTATTGGACCCAAAGACAGTACACAGAATATCTTGGATTACAATTTGCAACTAGACGGATTTACTGTTACTTCCTCTACAGTAAAAAATCTGGGTGTTATTAGATAGCAACTTGTCTTTTGAAAATCATATTTCCCATGTTACAAAAACAGCATTCTTCCATCTTAGAAACATTGCCAAGCTACGAAACATGTTACCTGTTTCTGATGCAGAAAAGCTAGTTCGTGCATTCATGGCCTTTAGACTGGACTATTGTAATGCACTGCGAGGTGGTTGTCCTGCATCTTCAATAAAAAAGCTACAGATAGTCCAAAATGCAGCACCTAGAGTCCTTACCAGGTCAAAAAAAAAAAAGATCAAATTACCCCAATTTTACAGTCTCTGCACTGGCTACCTAGTAAGTTCCGTATCAGTTACAAAATATAATAACCCTTAATGGGTTAGCTCCTGCGTAACTAACTAGACTTCTACCACGCTACAATCCATCACGCTCCCTAAGGTCGCAAAACTCTGGACTTTTGGTAGTACCTAGGATAGCAAAGTCCACTAAAGGAGGTAGAGCTATTTCACATTTGGCTCCCAAACTCTGGAATAGCCTGTCCTCGGGTTCAGACACCTCTCTCTCCTCTCTCTTTTTTAAATCTAGATTAAAACACATCTCTTGGCCATCATTCAAATCATGCATATCCTATCTTTAGCTGCAGTTATAATCTGATCAAATGCACATTATTACTTCTTTAGTTTGGGTTTTTTTTTTTTTTTTTTTTCAACAAAATAAAAAGTTTTGTTTTTTTGCTTGGTTGGAACAGCAGCCACGCTAATTATGTCTCTATTTGTTTCTCTGTTTTTTTGCCACGGAACTAGGATTTACACAAGCTTCAGTCTGGATCCAGAACACCTGAGAAGAGATGATGCAACTCCTCAGAGGACCTCAGATGATGCCAACCCTGAAACAACATACAGAACTACCACATTTTGCTATAAGTTTGATTGCATCATATAATAGTTGCTGTTAATAGTGTTCATCGTTTGTTTGATTACGTCTTTAATTTATTTATTTTTCGTACATTTCTGCCATATGTACATTGACTGACAGTCACCACTGATAAGCTACTACTAAATTATTGTAGAAACTTAATTTGCTGTAAGTTGCTTTGCAACGATTTGTATCATAAAAAGCACTATACAAATAAAATTGAATTGAATTGAATTGAATTAAATGTATAATTTACATTACATCATCGGCACCGAAAAGCAGCATCCTTATAATAACTCCGTCGTCCACATCTGTATTCCAACACTCCAGCCCTGACAACAGAACAGCAATGTCAGACCCTCAGAACGAGAGAGAGAGAGAGAGAGAGAGAGAGAGAGAGAGAAAAGGTGTGCTCCTGACGATCAGTATGTCTTAAGTGTTTATATGTGATTACAGGTATGCTCTATCAGTTTACATATGTCACACTCATTCTCACACACTCAGCAACTCAGCAAGTCACCCGGCTTGACTTCAAAGTGTGTGTATGTGTGTGCGGACTGACTCTGCGGGCTCAAAGACAGCTTTGATGATGACTTTGCAGTCATGCTGAAAGACGCACGAATCAAACTGTGACACACACGCGGGCGCTCGCTTTAACTCAAACCCTTGTGATTACAGTCAGTGTGTGATCTACAAAGAACAGTCAAATTTTCCATCCATACCACACAGACACACACTTACATCTATAATTCCACCACATCACATACAAAGGAGAGAGGACGAACAGCAGAACAAAGCCTTGTTGAGGACTGATAACAATGAGATTAATTTTACGCTCTGCCAACTGTAGCCCTTTATTACCAATCTTTCCTGCCACACACACACAAACACACTCACCCTTGCCATTTACATCATGTGTGTGTGTGTGTGTGTGTGTGTGTTGAATTGTTTGAAATTTTTGTGTCTTCTGAGGTTAACAATAGTCTATTCTGTCCCGTCCCGAGGTGGGTGGACACACCCGAGGAGAGAGCAGACCACGGGGATAGATTTGGGTACCGTCCACATATAGCTCTGTGTGTGTGTGTGTGTGTGTGTGTGTTGTATTATTCATAGGTGTCATCTAGGTAGGCAATCTTTATTTTTGTCTTTATGTCAGGGAGTTCCTGTCTGAAACATTTGTTTTTACCTACACACTGTTTTTTTTTTTTTGTCTGTTTTTGTTTCCGGTATATGTCAGAATGTTATTTGTAGCAAATATGCTAACACTCTCAATGTTGCCACAAGGGGAGCTATCGCATATTAGCATAAAATGTCTTCTTCTATAGTCTATTTTTTGTCTCGAGTCGACAGTTTCAAGAAAATATTGCTGATTGCATGGTGTTTAAAGATAAAGTAAAGTTGATGTGTTTATCGCTAGCTAGCTAAACACAAAGTTTATTGGAGGAATGCAAAACATTTCAAAGCAAACACAACATTGTTTGGGAAAACGTGAACATTTTTGTGAGTCAACACAAAGTTCCAATAGAGAACACGAGCATTTTTCGAGTGAACGTAAAGTTTCAATAGTGAAAGTTTTTGCATGAAAAAATATCTTAGGTGAACAAACGTTTTGTGTGTGTATGCAAACATTATTTGAAAGCACGCAAGGTTTCTTGGGGGAATAAACATTTTGTGAGTAAAAAAAGTTTCTCGGGGAAACGCATCGTTTCACTACAGTATGCAAACATTTTGTGAGTGAATGTAAAGTGTCAATAAAAAACAAACATTTTGTGAGTGAATGTAAAGTGTCAATAAAGAAAACAAACATTTTGTGAGTGAATGTAAAGTGTCAATAAAGAACACAAACATTTTGTGAGTGAATGTAAAGTGTCAATAAAAAACAAACATTTTGTGAGTGAATGTAAAGTGTCAATAAAGAAAACAAACATTTTGTGAGTGAATGTAAAGTGTCAATAAAGAAAACAAACATTTTGTGAGTGAATGTAAAGTGTCAATAAAGAAAACAAACATTTTGTGAGTGAATGTAAAGTGTCAATAAAGAAAACAAACATTTTGTGAGTGAATGTAAAGTGTCAATAAAAAACAAACATTTTGTGAGTGAATGTAAAGTGTCAATAAAGAAAACAAACATTTTGTGAGTGAATGTAAAGTGTCAATAAAGAAAACAAACATTTTGTGAGTGAATGTAAAGTGTCAATAAAGAACACAAACATTTTGTGAGTGAATGTAAAGTGTCAATAAAGAACACAAACATTCACATCAAATGCCTAATTATAGTTTTTGTTGCTTGATCAGGAAAGAGTATACCAGTAAAATTAATGTTGATAGCATCGCTCAGATAGTTTGGTCTTGGAAATAATGAGAAAAAGTTCATACTGAGATCTATGATTTCTGATTGGTGATTTTGATATAATTACAAATCTGAGAACAGATTCTACTGAGTTCTCTTTTAAAATTCTACAGTATGTATGTGAGACTTGAAACATTCGAAAAGCAGGAAATCTTCACCAAAAAGCTAATTTGTGAAATTTCTCTTATAGGTCTCGTTTCAGGGAGTTTACAGGTCTTGTCGTCCACTCTCAACCCTCCCTCTCGCTTCATTTCCTTCACAATTTGTCGTTGTGTAAAAATAGCGCACGTCCTCCCTCACACAGACGACACAGTTTAGCAGGTAGACTTGAGAAGGTCACATATCCAGCACTGCAGCAAGCTAGTCTCCAGAAGCCTGTCTGGCCCACATTGAGAGTTACTGTCTGACAGAACACAGGCTGAAAGAGTTTGAGATGTGTCTGTTTGAAGACAATTACACAATTGCAACCAATAACTTTTGACTGACGGCTGGAATGTAGGATGGGGGCTTCACATTATGCAGTCAGTTGTCTTTTGACTGAACTCAAAAATAGTAACATAAAAAGCATTATTCCCTATTGCTTTGTGGTTACTAAACTCTTCTGAGGGTTTTTTAAGTTTTGTTCTGTGGTTGTTATGGCAGTACTATGTGGTAACTAAGCTGAGTGGTTTTTTAGCTTTGCTATGCAGTTGTTTTTGTGTTTTAGGCAGTTGCTAGGGTGTTGATACGTGGTTACTAAACTGTTCTGTGTAACTGTTCTTTTATGCAATGCTCTGGTGTTCTGGGTGGTTGCTAGGGAATTGCTATATGGATATGAAGATAGCCCAAGTGTTGTTTAGGCTTTTTTATGCATTGATGTGGTATTACAAATGGTTGCTAGGGCATTGCTATATGGTGACTTGACTGTTCTGAGTAGTTTTCACTTTGCTATGATGTTTTAGGTGGTTGCTATGTGGTTACTAAGCTGTTCTGAGTGGTTTTAAAGGGGTCATATGATGCTGCTAAAAAGAACATTATTTTGTGTATTTAGTGTAATGAAATGTGTTTATGCGGTTTAAGGTTCAAAAAACCTTTCTGAAACACGTCGATTTTTACAGAGCTCATCGGTCTGAAAAAGCGAGGTGTGCTGTGATTGGCCTGCTATCCAAGCGTGTGACGGAAATGTTATGCCCCTACCATACTGTGATGACGTGTCAGGCCGGACTTATCAGACGATTGATTTTCAAAAAACATGAAAACCCATTATATAAACGGGGCATTTCGTGTCTGAATCCCAAGTGGGGGACATATTATGGATTATAAGGGGACTTATACTGTCTTTTACAGTGTTGCGTTGCACGCGCCTTTAACATAAACCCTGTCCTTCTGTATTTGTGATCGGAGAAATTACAAACAACAAGCCCTACTCTACACTGGCCAAAAAACTCGCTTTAAATATATAAAATATAAAAAATCTTTAAATATAAAACGTACTTACAGGCTGCGAGTCAGAACAGCCGGCATTGTTGTCTACTCTCCCCATGATGCGGCAACATCGAATATTTGGTGTTGAATGTCTGGAACAGTGTTGTCAAATAAAAACTTAACTCAATCATTTCTAGTCGGTCCATTTTTGGAAGGCCCAAAAAGTAGTTTTGCTCTTCACAGTGAAACACAGCGTCAAGCACATGTGACGACCCCGGGCTGGACTCTGCTTCGTCCACTGTGAAAGCCAATCCGGCGATCCACAGCACTAAGTTGAAGTATTTCCTCACCGACCCGCGCGGATCAGCTCCAGGCATGACAAAGTTTATATTGTCCTCTTTTGGAAGGCCAAATAAATTAGTTTCGCTTTCACAACGAAAACACAGCGTCTTCACGACATGGCAACAACAATACTACAACGAGAATAAAACTTACGCCTTCTTTCTTTGCATGAACAATTGGGCGGCGTTATGCAAATCTTCCCAAAGTGAGGTAGAAGTCCTAGATCGTAGACATGTGGGGGTGTGTTAGAACGAGCAGTTTTAGGGGGGTGTGGCAGAGTTTTAACTTTGATAAAGAATATCTTTTTTTTTGAGACTTTAGTCTTTGCAACTTACAGCTCTTCTTTATGCACCAAGAGCTTGTAACACTCCAAAGAGAAAGGAAAAATTGAAATCGCATCATATGACCCCTTTAACTTTGCTGTGATGTTATGGGTGGTTGCTTGGGTGATTTCTAGGGTGTTGCTATGTGGTTATTTGTGCATTCAGTGTGTTTTTTTCTTTGCTATGGTGTTGCTAAATTGTTGTGGGTGATTGTTTAGGCATTACTATGCGGTTACTAAGCCATTCTGGATGTTTTTTGGCTTTGCCAAAGTAGCGATGCAGTTGCTATTGTGTTCTGGTTGGTTGCTAGGGTATTGTTGTGTGGTTACTAAGCTGCAGGTTGCACTTTTAGAGATCCACCACTACTTATGCAGTATGTGAAGCACATACCTGTTTAATGTTAGTTAGCTGGGATTGTGTATTCAGTGAGTAAGTGCAGATCTCTAATAATTGTAACAGTTCAGACAGAGGTGGAGGTACGGATGAATGTTCCAGTCTGTCTCCGGTGGTTATTTGCGGATTGTGGCCTCCTGGATTGCTGACCTGCTAACATAAACTTGCGAGCATCTTCACGCCAAGACCACACCACCACAAATGCCAAGTTCAACATCCCAGACACACACACACAAAAATACACAGAGTCAAAATATAATTCACCCTTGCCCTGAGGATGAGATCTGAGATCAAACATCCTCACGCACACAAAACCTGATTTTACAAACAAACTACGTGCTGAGGAACAATAAGGCTGGTATGAGCAAAAGTAACAAACACACCCTGTTTTTATAGTCAACTCTGAAGATATGTGAATGTCCTGTTCTATTGCAGTTATATATCTAAAGCTCAATGGCGCCCTCTAGTGTACAATGAAGAAACAACATTTTATTGCATTAATTTACAAGCATTACTACTATCGTTGCTCCTACTGAGGGCTGGATATTATTTTACCGTATATAAGGTTTAATATTTCATATTTCACCTGTCGTGACAACATGCCCCGCTATAAGGTCTACATTATAATTATAATCTGTGTGTTAAATGAACTGTATTTTATATATTTTTTTCCTGGGCAATAACGGTAAAAATGTGAAATGTGTAAATCTGACCAGTGTACAAGTAGTTGCTGGATAGCAGGAGGCAGGAAAGCTGCAGTCAGTCTCACCAATTATAAGAGTGGAATAACTAATATGTCTGTGTGATCTCAGTCTTTTCAAATACTTGAAATTGGAGGCATATGCAATCTCTGCTTTGACAAAAGAAGTAGGCCTACAGATGGGTGGACATTTGTACAGCATCCTTTCACTCGCTAACAAAAAGCAATGGTCTTGTCTGCACTGTTTATCATTGATATATAAGGTAAACTGTACCGTCAGTGATTATTGCAAAATAATAAGCAGTGATACAAGACGTGCAGATAAGTGAATGTTTAATTATGGTGGCTATTAGGAAAAAGTATTTTAAATGACCCAAATATCTGGTTAATACATCTTTTTTCAGATTTCTAGAAACCAAAATATTGGCTTAATCTCATTGGCAATCAGGTGAATTATAATGTTCTTACCATATTCTGATGTTCTTGTGCATGTCACGGTTTCTACATTACATTCTACATTAAAACTGCACAACTTAATGTTAGTCAATACTGTCATCTAAACAAGAATTGAAAACAACAAAAGGCTCCAAAAGCTTATTTGAAAGCCGTTCACACAGAAAGCATTTGTGCATTTAAAAAAAGCAAGCTGCAGGGTAGTGGAATATATAAAAACAAGGTCTAGATACACATTTTACATTTTAATAAAAGACGCAAGCACAACGGTCAAACACGTCTAGTGCATTACACAGAAAGAAGGAAAATCAATGCAGTAGATTCAGACAATTCAGACTTTTTTCTTGCAATTCTGAGTTTATATTTCATATTTATTACGGTATACAACTCACAATTATGAATTTTTCTCGCAGTTCAAAGATGTCAGAATTGTGAGACATTAATTCAGAATTCTGACTTTTCCCCCTCACAATTCTAAGTTTATATCTTGTAATTCTGTTTTTTTTTTCACAATAGATAAAAATATTAAATTATTAAAAGGGTGTGCGACTTTTTATCTCACAATTCTGACTTTATTCTCACAATTGCAAGTTTATATCTAACATTTCTGACATTTCTTCCCTCAGAATTCTGAGTTTAAATCTTACAATTAAAAACTTGCAATTGCTAAATATAAACGTGCAATTCTGAGGAAAAACATGAGATATAAACTTGCGACTGCAAAAAAAAAAAAAGAATTTAATTCGAAGTCACAGCTACCTTTATTTTTTTGTTTTCCATGGTAGAAACAAGCTTCCATACAATCGTGGCCATGTTGTACTAACTTAATTTAATCAAAATTAGGGAATTAATTAGTACAACGTGGCCGTGATTTAAAATGAATTCTTAATTCATGGACACAATTTATATAACGTTTTTTGTTTTATTATTACATGATGTGCAGGGCCCTGTAATTTGTTGTTTTTTTCACTGCCTTGTAGTCTCACATTTTAAACTGTTTGAAAGCGATTGAAATTTGTGTCAGGACACTTGAAGTTCTCGCTAGGGCAAACGCTCTCTCATGTTCTCTCATGTCATGGGTCATGTGTGTAACTGATATAACATGTGGTCACAGTAAGCCATGTGTGTCCCATCAGCCCCGTACAGACTCATGAAAACTCTTTATTACTGCTGAGATGAGTAAACGTGTGGAGAAGAGCCAGTATGAAGGATTGTTTGCATAAACTGTGGGAAAATCCCACATGCATGCAGATTGTGTACATTGTGTCAGAGAGATGTTGAATCTGTCATTCGGGTTGTGTTGACAGGCCATAGAACATAAATAATGGCAAGAAAAATAGATTAGAATATGACCTTTGGAAACAGAGAGCGAGAATTTCATCTTGCCAAAAAGACATTTAGATGTAAATTAGATGTAAATTGTTTGTTAGTATGCTAATGCATGTTTGTATCAATCCATCACTTCTCTGTGAGTTAGATAACTAACTTGAACTTTTTGCACTATTGTGAAGAATTCTTTAAGTCATAGAAAAAATTAAAATTAAAAAATCCAATAAATCAATACACCAATATATTATATATTATATAATATTATATATATATATATATATTGGCATCAAGAAATGTATCCAGATATTTGCAACATGAAAATATTTTTATGAAATTCAGTAACATTTTTAAAGTGTTTACCTTTTGCATCTTAATACATTATCACATTTTTTTTTTTTACATAAATAGATGTTTTAGTAGTTTTATATTAATATATGGTATATATAATATATATTTCTATAATCACGATGTGATGTGTTTGGTTCTTCTTCTTTGTGGTGAACATATTACCCAGTCAATGGTTTATTATTTTTTATGATGAACTGTATTATTATTATTTGTAGTTAGAGTAGCATTAGAGTAATACAGATTTGTATTTATTTATTTATTTTTTGCCGTTGCATAATTTTTGCAATTATTTATTGCAAACAGCAAGAATTAAATGAAATTTAATAGATCATATTTTTATATTTAATTGGCCTAAATACTTTATTTTCTTGATCTTTATTTTGAATAATTATATATATCTTTTGGTATTATTATAATTATATTTTGTGGTGAAATATTTTGTCAGTCTTGCACCGCGTCCTGTTTAGCCGGATAATGCTCCCACACTCCTACCCTCACCCTAACTCCTAAGTCGAATAATGAGAGAGAACCAAATTGCCTATGCAGCTATGCTGATGATACCCAGATTTACCTAGCCTTATCGCCAAATGACTACAGCCCCATTGATTCCCTCTGCCAATGCATTGATGAAATTGACAGTTGGATGTGCCAGAACTTTTTTCAGTTAAACAAGGAAAAAACTGAAGTAATTGCATTTGGAATCGAAGATGACGTTCTCAAGGTGAATGCATACCTTGACTCTAGGGGTCAAACAACTAAAAATCAAGTCAGGAATCTTGGTGTGATTTTGGAGACAGACCTTAGTTTCAGTAGTCGTGTCAAAGCTGTAACTAAATCAGCATATTATCATCTTAAATACATTGCAAGAATTAGATGTTTTGTTAGTCAAGACTTGGAGAAATTTGTTCATGCCTTTATCACCAGCAGGGTTGATTATTGTAATGGTCTCCTCACCGGCCTCCCCAAGAAGACCATTAGACAGCTGCAGCTCATACAGTACGCTGCTGCCAGGATTCTGACTAGAAGCAGAAAATCTGAGCATATCATACCAGTCCTCAGGTCCTTACACTGGCTTCCAGTTACATTTAGGATTGATTTTAAAATACGTTTACTCGTTTCAAATCACTCAATGGCCTAGAACCTAAATACATAGCATATATGTTCACTGAATATAAACCTAACAAACCACTCAGATCATTATGATCAAGTCAATTTGAAATTCCAAGGGTTCACTCAAAACAAGGGAAGTCTGCTTTTAGCTATCATGCGCCTGGCCTTCCAGAGAGAATCAATGTGTCTACACATTAGTCACATTTAAATCCCACTCATCTGTTTAGGCTGTCATTATTGAATGAGGCACTGTGGCTACTTCCGCACTGATTGCAATATATTTATATGTATATCATTTCTATTATATTAACTGTTTAAATTCCTTTTACATCAATTCCTAAATCATTTTAACCAGGTTTTAAGTTTCCTGTTTTAATTGTTGTTATTATTTTTAATAGATTATGTTACTATTTCCTTTTAGTAAGCACTTTGAAATTACCATTGTTTATGAAAGTGCTATATAATAACGGCTTGCCTTGTATTGTTTTATTGTATTATTTTTATATATTAATTGTATACATAGTTTTTTTATTATTTTATAGGTAACGGACTGTTTTTAACTTGTTATTCTATTATTATAGCTTTTTTTTTTTAAAGAAAAATTGGATTTAATTTATGATGATAATAGTGTGTAATTGTTTATTTAAAGCATATTCAGTTTATTAGTAATTTTACCGGCAAAGAAAAAAAAATGTTGGTGAGCCATTCAACACTTACTAGTAATTCACAATGATTATAAAGAAACGGCAAAAAACACACTGAATTAAAAAATAAATGTTAAAGTAGAAAGACAGTATTTATATCAATAAAAATATTTTTTTGTAAAATGTGCTATTATTATCTTTGCTATATTTACAACTTGTATACAACTGTACTTTTTTTTACAGTGTTTCATTTATGTATGGCTGACAAATATGCATCAAATTAAGTTGATTATTTTTTTATGGTAAAACTGTAATGGAAGCAATGGATGGAAATTTTGTATGCATTTCAAATACAGATATTGTAAATCTAGGCCATTTTTTCTAGTGTATATACCTCAACTTATGGTCTATTATAACATGTAGTTACCAATACACCTATAGGCCAAGAGACGTGTGCATGGAGCATTTAAATAATGTGTGCACGGCTGTGAGTACGTGCATATGTGTGTGTGTGTTGTGTGAGGTATTGTATGAGCGAGATACTGCTGACCTCATGTGCCACTCATCCCACGTTAACACCTGTGAGTCATCTTCATCTTCAACAACTGTGTGTGTACGAGAGAGACGGTACAGCAGAGAGAAAGAAGATCAAGGTGGAGGAGGGACAGGGTGACATGACAATCATCCTCTCAGCTGTTAGTGTCTCTTTTCACTCTGTTCTTTTGTCTCGGCACACTTCTGTAATTCAGTGTGCATGAGCAACTAAGATGAGGACTGACCTCTCACTTTCTTCATTCCCAGTGGTGGAAAGTAATGAATTACATTTACTCGCGTTACTGTAATTGAGTAGCTTTTTTGTGTACTTCTACTTTTTAAAGTATTTTTTTTTAATCTGTAATTTTACTTTTACTTAAGTATATTTTGTTTGAAGTATTGTACTTAGCTACATTTTAAAACACATTCATTACTGAGTAAAAAGAAAAAAATTGCTCCCTGGAAACTACTATAGTAAATAATGAGCAGGAGAGCAAACTGGCGCTAAAATCACAAGAAAGATGGACGGACAAGCCAGGCGTTATGGCGCAGACCCAGCTGAAAATGAAACCCCGTCGTATTCTGCTGAAGTTGAACCCCTGGCCATATTTAAGCTCTATTATGCAGTAAGCTGTGTTTGCCTAGGGAGACCAAACTAGCAGCTTATAAAATCTTAACATCAACCATCTCGACATGTAAGGTAAATACTTGCATCGTTGCATTGGTGGTTAAAATTAAGCTTTGACAGTTTAGCAAAAGGTTTTGCACAAATTAGCCAAAAAGACAGTGGTGCAGGGTGTGCGATATATATCGTCTGCGATAATATCGTAATTGTTGTTTTAACGATGTGTGATTTTACATTATCAGTATTTTGCCAAAAACCAAACAAGACACTCCTACAGAGTGCCGTGAATAGAGATTAGAGTGTGCATTTAGAGTGCGTTCTTTCACTGCGTGATTCAGTCTGTTAAAATGCATTTAGAATGATTACAAAATGTAAGATATAGGGGCAGAAAATGTATATATTTATATCATTTCATATAATAAATCAATATCACACAAAGAGTGCCGTTTTTTCCTCCAAAAATCAGCATGATTACATATAGATTTTTTTTTTTTTTTTTTTTTACAAACAGTTCAATAAACAAGCTTAATTAGAACTTCAGATTTGCCTGTTTTTGCTCTATTTCGCCAATAAAAATAATTCCAAACACAGTCACAGTGCTGTTTTGTGTCTCTGAGCAACATGACGTGTTTCGTTCCTGAATGAATCAACCGTTTAAATGATTCGATTCAATCGCAATGACTCACTTATTAAACGTGATCTGCTGTGAGCACCTACTCTGTCGTTTTTAAATTTCACATTTAAAGTATCTTTTGATTATTTTTCTTATAATTTCAATTGAGTATTCAACATTTTATGTCTTATATATCAACACATTATTTCTGCATTTGTAACTGCAGGTTAAATGCATTCATGTCCTGCATCAAACAGTGTGTAATCTAAATGCCACTTCAGTTCAGATGAAGCTTCTGTGTTTCACTGCTTACAAATGAATTTAGTTGATACTGAGTTAATTTGCCTGGTAACAGCTCAAATGTCATATTGTTCTAAATAACTGATTCCTTTAATTAAAAACAACTAGTTTGAGATTTATAGGCCTATCCCATTTTTGCCTCCCTCCCACTGTTAAAATTGTAATTTTTACTCTGAGTAAATTTTAAATGAGCTACTTTTTACTTGAGTAGATTACTTTTTTACTTAAGTAAAATTTCATTAATATAATGGTACTTTTACTTGAGTAGAATATTTTCATACTCTTTCCACCTCTGTTCATTCCTCATGCTCTTTCCTATTTAAAATTTCAATTTTAATTTCCCAAAGTGCTTTATTGGCATGACTGTCTTACACAACATAATGGTAAAGCATCTACTGTTTGCAAAGAGCAAAAACAGTGGGATCCACTTTAGGCTACTTTACAGATTTTAAGGAATAAATTATACATTTCTAAACAAATTTGATTTGTAACAGACAAAAAAAAAAGGAAAATTGTATTTAAGTCTAAGACACTTGCAAAAAAAACATTTTCAAAACAACAACAAAACAAAACAAAGCAAAAGAAAAAAACACATCACAAAAAAATACTAAACAATGCTATAACAAAACAAAAAAGGAAACAAAGAAAAAACGATACAACAATCCGTGTATCATTTGTTCTTGTGATTTTTTATTTAATATTGAAAATTGAAAAACATCAATTTCATCTTTTCAAACAAAGATTTGACTTGATTTTTCATTTTTGTGATCAGAAGTAGAACATTTATAAACTACTGATTGGTCAACCAAAGATCAAACCGAGCCGTCATCATTTCTTCCTCATTTCCGCGCAGCAGAAAAATAGTCCTCCGCTGCTCCAGTTGTAAGGATTGTTAAAGCATTTATTGCAAATACATTTCTTCTAATGAATAACGAATGGCTCGACACAAATCTGTTACCACATTACACATTAATCAAATTTTTTGCACACCTCCTGTTTTATTTAGCTGACCATCTCTCACAATCTATGTGGCAAAGCTGCGCGAGGGACAAAATGTCTCGGTTCGCAGGTTGACTGGCTCACTCTTGCTGTGTCTCGTTTAGAAGGCTGGTCCGTCGGAGGTCGCATTCGAAGGCTGCATACGTCATCGAGGCTGTCTCATTTCAGAAAAGCAAGTAGGACACTCCAAATGCGACCTCCGAATGCGACCTTCTTTCACAGGAATTTGGAGGATGCATGAGGTGTATCCTTCGCTGCTACAGATAACCCACAATTCTTTGCGTAGCCGTAAACAACCTTTTGTTAATTTGAAAAATGCCGGCACCGGCAGATGTTCACACAAGTGCAGATGTGGTGTTTACAACCTACCTTTATTCGCCTCGGTAAAAACGGATAAACTTTGTTTTTAATATCTTCCTCCTTTTTTTCTCTAATAGATGCCTGCTGTACGTACGCTGCAGCTCCTCAAACATTGAACAAAATATAACAAGTAAAAGCATTTTTTTTTCAAATTACTTTCCAAATTTAGAAAATGTTTTCCTTCATTTAAGTAGTGTGAGAGCGCACCGATGCTGGTCTAAATTGTTGGCATAGCACGTGAGACTTCCGGTTTCCTTTTCCGCCTTCCTACGAAAGGCCAGCTCGTTAATCTAGGTTGAGGGACACTTCGTATATGCCATCCTACAGAGGGCGACTCCAATTATTCGACCTCCGGAGTTGCAGTTCTAAATTGACACAGCTCAGTCCTCGGTGTGTGGTGTTGTGTTTAGTTGCTGCTGATGAGCTGATCAGTGTCAGCTGTGGCTCGTCAGCTCCGCTTTTTAATGGCTGTGCATCTTGGCCTGTGTTGTCAGATCATTGGTGTAGTTCAGGGATCCTCAAATCTGGCCCACGAGATCCAATTTCCTGCAGAGTTTAGCTCTAACCCTAATCAAACACACCTGAGCAAGCTAATCAGTGTCTTCAAGATCATTAGAAAATCACAGGTAGGTGAGTTTGATCAGGGTTGGAGCTAAACTCTGCACCGCATTGGCCCTCCAGGGCAAGATTTGAGGAACCCTGGTGTAGTTGGTCCTGGCAGCATTTCTCTCTCTGGCCTTGTTCCTCGCTCCTGCCCTGGATTCTGTTCCTGCCGCATCTATTTTGGATTACCTGTTGGTTTCCTGTCATTGGACTGGGTTTGCCCGTTGCAGTCACCACGCTACCAGAGAACTTTTCTACCTCCACCCACTACATCTGACCCCTGCTGTCTGCAACTGCTTTTTCTAATAAACTCTTTCTGACAAGCAACATTGCTCACATGGATCGTCATGAGGAACAAATGATGGCTATGGGTCATGCGGTGCAAGCCCTGGTAGTGCAGGTGTCCGAGCTTTCTGCCCAACTCCAGCATTTGAAGACTACCCACCGCACCTCCGCCGAAACCTCCTGCTTCAGTCCCTATGAGCCACCAGAATGAACCCTGTCTGCCACCATCTGCCCCATACTCTGGTGAGCCGCAGCTGTGTCAAGCATTTTTAACGAAGTGTTCATTATTCTTCTCTCTTCAGCCCTTGATGTTCACTACTAAACAATCCAAGGTTGCTCTGGTGATGATGTTAATATCTGGACGGGTGGTGCTGTGGGGAATGGCGGTGTGGGAGCACCAACATCCTTGCCGATCCTCATTCCAAGTACACTCGGAGGAAATGAGATGGGTGTTTGATCGTGCTGTCGTGGGCCGCAAGGCGGCTCGAGTGCTGGTGGAAGAAAGAAGTCTTCACACTTGAACTACCCACCAATCTCGACGGGCTCATCAAACTGGCTATGCGGGTTGATGCCCATTTGTGAGCTTTGCAGACTTTAGTTTCTGAAGCGCCCGAGTTTTCAGCCACCACTTTCAACTAGAGGTCCGCCGATCCGATATTCGGTATCGTATCAGTATCGGCTCCGATACTGGCATTTTCTACCGGATCGGGGTATTGGTCAGACGAGGCTGATCCAAATCCGATATTGTGCATGTACTATTGTGTTATTGTTAAGCCCCAAGAAGGGCACAAAAACATTATAAAGCACCATAAAGTTTCTGCGCACTATATACCAAGTGTTTCGAAGCCTTCTATTTAGGAGGTTTCTGATTAATATTTAAGTCATTAAATTCAAGTTCACGTAAACTCTTCTCTTTGCTGCGGCTGTCAGTCATCGTCCATTCAGCATTCAAACTTCGGGTCGAGTTCAGTGAGACAGTCAAGACGATGAAACTCTCCAAGATGATTTAATGTTCCTATTATTATTATTATACTACTTGATCTGTAGATAAAGATCAATGGTTTTTCATAAAATGTATTTATCTTGCTGGAGTTTAATGCTATTTCTAAATCATGTCACTTTCTACATGGTGTCTGTTAGAGATCACAACACTGAGTAGAGAGCACTATGAATCGTTCTTCATGTGCACAGTAACTGATATTTAAAACTGTTTCACAGAAGAGATCTATTGTCACATATAACACACCCATGCTTGATATCTCTTCCCGTTTGGTGCTTTGACTTTTCTATGCGGAGCGCTGCCTGCTGTGACTCCCTTTTGTTGCTTCAAGCGCATCATTCTGCTCAAGGGATGTGCATAAGCGCTTTGTGCCGCTCCGTATTAGAGCCTTTCATGTTATAATACTTTAGTGTAATGAAAGATTATTAATATCCTTTCTTGTTCATCTTATCTATCATATGTTGCTGCAACATTACTGTGCTATACATTTAAAAGAAATGTATTTAAATTTTATAGTTTATACTTATATATATATAAATACATTCATGAATGTTTTCACAATGTAAATTTTTCCAACAATTACAAAGGCAATATGTAACTTTACAAGGTTTTGTCCTACACCTAATTTACTATTATTTATTACCCACTAAATAATATTTTTTCACTAAATATTTAGATTCTATAAAATAATTGTGCACCATGATTTTTCTAGAGTAACATTTAACTTCGGAATTATCGCCCTAACCATTTTATATAGTATTTTGTCATAGATTATGATTATATTTTTTTTATATATATGTTATTTTTCTTTATAATGAAGTTGTATATGTTTAGTAGATTGTGTTTAACACACAAGAGTGTCATGATCAGGTCAACACACATTGAGGTATAAAAATTCTACACACACACACAAAAAAAAAAACTCGATATCAGTATTGTCCGATACTCAGAATTTTTGGTATCGGATCGGGATTGGTTCTTAAAAAATGGTATTGAGCCACCCCTAGTTTAACAATACAGTCATCCCCGCCTTCGATCCAGTGCCCTTGCAGGTGGGCAGAGCTCGGAGGAGAAGGACCATCGGAGGGCTAAAGGAATTTGTTTGTACTGTGGTGCTGCTGGTCATATCGTGGTAAAAGGCCAAGCCTTGCAGTAGAACCTAAGGTAGAACCAAAGTTACTGTCGAGTGGATTATCTATGGAAACAACTCTTCTCCCGGTCAGACTGCAATGGGCATCCAGCATCCATTCTTGCCATGCTTTGGTGGATTCTGGAGTGGAAAGTAATTTCCTGGACTTGAGTTTGACACATCACCTCCAACTTCCCATATTTCCTCTACAACACGATATTTCAGTTAATGCTTTCAATGGACAGAACTTACCCGTTATCACACAAACTACTGGCCCTGTCAACCTCATAAATTCGGGGGAATCACTCTGAAGAGATCCGTTTCCTGCTCACAGGCTCCCCTCTCGCTCCTATCGTCCTTGGTCATCCCTGGCAGGTTCTCCATAATCCTCAGATGGACTGGGGTCATAACACCATTTCAGCGTGGATCTATTACTGTCATGCCTCTTGTCTTGTGTCTGCCTGTTCGTCTGTGTCTTGTTCTGTGTTGCAGGGCAAGCCAGTGAGCCTGTCTAACGTGCCTGAGAAGTACCTTGACCTGAAGGAAGTGTTCAGTAAGTCTCGGGCTGCTTCTCTTCTCTTCGCCTCCTTTAACGATGTGCTGAGAGATATGGTCGATCAGTTCATATATGTCTACCTGGGTGACATTTTCCTCTTCTCTCCAGGAACATGTCCAGCATATCAGGCGGGTGCTCCAGAATGGGCTTTTTGTCTGAGAGAAAGGCTGTGGTGGATTGGCCAACTCCAGATTCCCACAAGGCTCTGCAGAGGTTCCTGGGGTTAGCCAATGTCTACCGCCGTTTTATTCACAATTTCAGCCAACTAGACTCTGACTGCCTTGACCTCCACCAGAACGACATTCAGGAGGTCTAGTGCAGCTGAAGCTGCATTTTCCAACCTCAAGAGCCACTTTGTTTCGGCTCCAGTTCTCATAGCCCCTGATCCTTCACGTCAGTTTGAGGTGGAGGTCGATGCCTCTGAGGTGACAGTAGGCACTGTTCTTTCCGAGCACTCACTCATGGATGACAAGATGCACCCCTGCAGGTTTTTTTCTCATTGTTTGTAATCCGCCGAACACAACTATGACATTGGTAACAGAGTTGCTAGCAGTTAAGTTAAAACTGGAAGAATGGCGTCACTAGTTGGAGGGTTAAGGGGGTACCCTTTATCGTCTGGACCAATCACGAGAACCTCGTGTACATCAGATCCGCCAATAGTCTCAACTCCAGGCAGCCTCAGTGGGCACTTTTTTCGGTCATTTTAATTTTTAATTTCTTACCATCCAAGCACCCATTCACTCCCGAGTGCATTATACCTGAGAGACTTGTTGTCTCTACACTGACATGGGAGATCGAATCGAAGGTCCATATCGCCTTACAAGGGGTAACGCCTCTGTCCGGTTGCCCACTGGGTCATTTATTTGTGCCGGAGGGGTTGTGATCCAACGTTATTTGATGGGGTTCATGTGCGGCTCGTCTATATGGGCCAAAATATTCATCCAAAACATAGGCCTCTATATAAACTGAATCAAAAATAAATTGTAAATGTGTTCAGCATTCTGCAACAAATATTTTTCGGATTTTCTAGGCTATTTTAAGTCGTAAAGTAAGCAGTAGGCCTATATATTAAAATCCCACGCATGGCTTTAGCAGGCATATATGATACTCAGCGGGTCAGATGGTGCCTAAGACCTTCTGAGCTCAACAGCGCCCCACAATTTTGCAATGTAAATCTGTGGTGAAAAGGGGAACTGCAGCGCGCTCTAATTGAGAGCCATTGGGGCAGATTTGAGACTGCCCCGCTTATTTTCACGTTACCTTACGTGAACCTCGCTCCACCAATACGATATCAATCCGCTTCAGCCATGTGTCTGCATCAGGTCAGTAACTAGTTGGCATGTCTGTTTTTTTCTATGTGGAGTAGTGGATCAAATTAACAAAGTAGACTATACGTTAAATCCTTTAGTTTAAATGTGCTCACATGAATAGCCTTTATATGGTTCTGTTGTGTTTGTTTTGTTTATTCCGAGAATAGACATATGATCTTCTTTCCTCACCCGAATTTCTCCACAACTTGTAACATTCTAAATCAACATTTGGAGGTGATATATACTAAGGCAATTATTATACAGCATTTTATGCATGTAACATTACTTTGAGCCTGTCAATCAACATTAGCGCGCAGGATAACGCAAGGACATCTTTGCCAAAATTTTGTCCCCATGTGTTCAGAGATTAGACTATAAAGCTTATAACATGTTTTCCATATATTAGCGCTACGACCCAGAATACGCCCCACCTAAATTTTCGGTTAGGAGCCGCTACTGATGGGTCATTGTTCCAACGTTGCTTGTCATCCAGGGGTAAATCATACTATTTTCTAGTTAAACTGCGATACTGGTGGCTGTCTATGGCTCATGACATTCAGGGTTTTGTCTCGGCCTGCTCTGTCTGCGCTCGCTGTAAGACATCCAAACAACTAGGAACTAGGAACTGTGAACTAGGACAATTGATCTCCTAGATGTGTTCTAAAACCGTAATATACCTTATTTTTTCGTTCAGTGTCAGAGAATGGTGACTTTCATTATTATACGACTTTACACAAAAATTAATTTTATTATTAAGTGAAAATCTTGGCCGTGACATTGCAGTCCTATGTACATTACTGCAAGTGAGCAGCAGTTAAAGTGTACAAGTGTGTCGTTTTGAGACATCAATGTATAATCAATTTTAATAAACACAAGGCCTACAGTATAAACCCAAGAAGTGTATGCATGTATTTTAAAATCTCTGTTTTGCTCTGGTTGTCAGAATGACAGTTCTTGTGTGAATGTTAGGATACATAGCCTTATAATATACCCAAGTCAATGTGTTATTCTTTTCTTTTTTTATTAGTATTTAAAAAGATTTAATTTACAACTCATTTAATAACTTGTATCTTGATTCATTTTATAAATTTTTTTTTTTAGAACTTACTTGGCGACCCAAGTATAGCCTGCCATACCCAATTGATGCCATTTCACGTGTAGGTGAATTTATTTCTTCAAAGAAGAAAGCCCTGTCTAAGCTCTGCCCTGGTACAGTTTGTTTCGAGCCATTCGTTAGTCTGGTTGTTTTATGAGAAAAAGAAGAAATGTATCTGTAATAAATGCTTTATGAATCCATACAGCGGAGGACTATTATTCTCCTGCGCGGAACTGAGGAAGAACTGATGACGGCACGGTTTGATCTTAACAGAAAGTTGATCAGTTAGCAGAATATGGATATTTTTCTTCTGAAAACGCATGGATTCGCTACAGGAGGACTTTATTCACCCCCCGGAGCTGTGTGAGGCACATTTTATTATGGATGCGCGCGCTTTATTTGACGTCTTGTGGACTGCTCAACAGAAACACCCGCTGAGTGCAATGATAGAGCTTGGAATAGCCAGGACAATTTTTAATATAACTCCGACTGGATTCATCTGAAAGAAGAAAGTCATATACACCTAGGATGCATCGAGGGTGAGTAAAACACAGGTTAATTTTAATTTTTGGGTGAACTAACCCTTTAAATCTAAAATCAAATGAACGAATGATACACATTTGTTTGTGTCTGTTTATTCTATTCATCAGTGTTTAAACCATCAAAGAAAAAAACTGAAAAACAAAGCAAAAACAACACAATACAAAAAGAAAAATGAAACAAATAAAAAACAACTACAATACAATCAAAACAAAACAGCAAAAACAGAAAATAAAATAAAAAAACGATACAAACAAAACAAAATTAAAATACAAAGCAAAAACAAAACAATACAAACTAAATAAAAAATTAAACAGAGCAAAAACTAAACAAAACAAGCAAAACCAAAACAGTCACTCTGTGATTGCTGGAAAAAGAGCCTCTATCCAAGCTAAAAATAATAATAATAATAACAATTATTATTATTATTATTAATAACTTAAGATAGATAGATAGTAGTAAAGCACTAATTGGTTTCTGTGGGTGTGTATTTCAAGGACACCTGGAATACATTTTCCCGCAATAGATACATAACTGACGTCACGCAGTAGCAAATGCGTTCTGTGGTCTTTTTCAGCTTATTTTCTCTCAGTCTGTCTCGCTCTCTAGTCATTGAGCTGAGTTTACTGGTACGAGAGCACCTGCTGAGATCCCATCATCCTCAGATGCATGCTGGGAAAACTCCTCAAGCTGGACGGAGGAGAATGCACTAATGGGTTGATGCTGTCCCAGCAACAGGGACAAAAGCATGATGCACATATTGAGAAACACACAGACACACACACACACTGGTGCTGACACATGCAGACGCACTGCCTGAACTTTCACACACTTATAAAAGCATAAGAGCTTGGTCCTTTTAGTGTGTGTACATTAAAATAAAACCCATTATCCAATTGTCCCATGTCTCAGTGGACTTTTACAACCTGCTCAGCAACCCTCGACATGTTTAGTATGCGTGCTGTTACCATGTTTGAAAGAGGAGAACATGTTTGTGCTGACATCGGTTGCATTAGGATCTAATTACCCTGAATGTTAAACAGGCATGATCAGCCATGATAAATCACTCTGAACTTTCGCACAAACGAGAAAAACAAAACTTGTTTTCTTTATGTAAAAGACAATATGGGATGATGAAATATGCCCTAGACATGCTCAATGCTTTTGAGAGAGAGAGAGAGAGAGAGAGAGAGAGAGAGAGAGAGCGAGAGAGAGCGAGTAGAGAGAGAGAGGGGAAGAGAGAGATAGATGGCCAATATCCAAATCCTTGACTCGTTTTCTGTACTTTTTTTGGGTCCCCATGAGGAAACAAGCTTATAAATCATACAGAATGAAGTTTTTGTTTAAAATCTAAAAATGGCAAAAGTTTTGTGTGAGGGTTAGGTTTAAGGGTAGGGTTACTGAAAGGCAGTAGCGGGCCGTGCATTTTACACCTAGGCCTTCAGTGGCGTCCTACATGAATTAATCCATCTCTTCATACCATCATGATGCCACGGCTATAGAAACCATAAATATTACACAGTAATGCAGTATAACAGGGCACTACATAACAGACAGGTATCTTATGTAGCGAGAATGAATGCCATTACTAAAGAAAGAAACCCAATTAACAATTGCGCAACACATCATCTGTAGCTGAAGCATTAACCTAACGAAATGACAAATACAGTCCATCCGATGTTCTTACAGACATTTATTCACCCAAACGCATTTATACTTTACAGATAGCATTGGTATAAAACAAATAATGTGATTAACGTTACATGTGTTTTAAAGTTGATCTAACAATTTAATGTTCTCTTACTGCTTTATTTCGTCTTCACTAGTCTCCCCGCCCGCCGATCTGCCAGGGCTCCTGCTGGAGGAAAATACTGGTTAGCACTGCTTTACTAGGAAAGTGAGCAAGTAACATTAGAATAATTCATACAAGACGATGAAGAAAAGCGTATACATGTGTTTTTTAACGTACCTCTGTGACTCTCATCGCCCCGCTGGTCTGCCTGTGCCAGCGGCGCCGCGGCCAGAGGAAAAGAGCGGTTAATACAGCTCCACTCGGGAAACTGAGATATTCTTACGGAAACTTAAACCTGGCTTTATATCGCGCAAATAACATCAGCATACAATGCATCAAGCGATAAAAGAGTCAAAAATGAAAATTAAGCTACCATACTCTAGTGGTTTTTCATCTTCACAAGTCTTTCACAGAGCCGGTGCCGAGGAGGTGTGTGGTTGTTTTTCGCAGTCATTAGGACTACTGTTTTTAGATTTACTAAATATAGTTGGCAAATATTTTTTCAAAATGCACTGAAAATCTAAGCCTGAGAAACAGTAATAAAAGTTTTAATAAGTTTTAATAAAATGATTTACAGTGATGCTGTTTGCTAGCTAGTATGCTGACCATCCAATCAAAGGACGAGAAAATGCTGACGTTATCGTTAGCCAGCTAGATGGCCCTGGTGTTGCCAACTCGAAATCTGATTGGTTAAAGCAACGGTCATTGCCATTGATTTAAGCTAACAGACGCCTGCACTGTTGATTCTGAAGGCCTTAAGGCAGATTTCTTTGACCCTGGAAATACGATTGCTGAAATATTATTGGATAAAAGCTTTAATATAAACATGCAGTGCAACCAAGAGAAAAGCTATGGAATGAAGAGAATAGACTATTGGAAATAATTTAATACACATTCATGGAAAAAATATATTAAACTAAATCAGTGATTCTGATAGTGTTTAGGCCAGCAGAGAAGGCTTTGCTGGCCCTGACGGCCCACCACTGCTGAAAGGGCATAGAAAATAAAGATTGTACAGTATAAAAATCATTACGCCTATGGAATGTCCCCATAAAGCACGGAAACCCAACAAGTGTGTGTGTGTGTGTGTGTGTGTGTGTGTGTGTTTGTGTGTGTGAGTGAGTGGAGTAGTGGCGTGAGTGAGTGCGCGAGTGATTTTGTCCCAAAACGTACCAAAAAGCAATTCCACATTCGTATGTAGCAACAGAAGGTGACTCTCAACGTTTTAACAGGATTATTTATGCCTGAAAGATCCAAAGATGAAAATCCACTTAAATGTCAAGGCTAATTTAATTTGTTTACCATGTTGTTCTATGATTGTTAGGGTTTTCTGGGTGGTTGCCAGGGTATTGCTCTGCAGTTGCTAGGGTGTTCTATATGTTTTTTAGCATGTTTCTATACAATTGTTTGAGTGCTCTGAATGGTTGCCAGGGTGTTGCTATGCAGTTTCTGTGGGGTTCTGAGCACTTTTTTAGCATGTTACAATGCAATTGTTTGGGTATAGTGGGTGGTTGCTAGGGTGTTTCTATGCGGTTGCTAAGGTTCTCAATGGTTTTTAGCATGCTGCAATACAATTGTTAAGGTGTTCTGAGTGGTTGTTATGAGGTGTTGTGGCTGGTTGCCAGGGTGTTAATATGTTCTGAGTGGTTCCCAGGGCATTGCTATGCTGTTGCTAAGCTGTTCTGAGTGATTTCAGGGTGTTTCCAGCTGCTAATGAGTTTTGAGCATTGATATGTGGTTTCTAAGGTGATCATTGGTTGCCAGGGCATTGCTACGTGTTTTCTATGGTGCTTCATGAGACTCAACCATGTAATGCACTGTAATATGTTTCTCCATGAATTTGAGAGTGTGTGGGGTTTTTTCCCCAAAAACAAATCCTTACTTGTATGTTGCAGCAGAAGGTGAAAGTTTTAACAGGATTACGCCTAAAAGATCCAAAGATGGTCCTGCCATTTCACCAAATCCAAAGCTGTTGATGCCATCTTTTCTAGAACTTTGTGCATTTCAGTGAAACTTTGTTCTCTAAGGTCACTATCACAGAAGCCTAGTTTGATGAAACACTAAAATCAGTGGGTTAAGCTTGGCTTTGTAAAATGTGACTCTAAGATGAAGAGGGGTGAAGAGATGAAGAGGTTCAGCAAAATGCAATAAGATCTCTATTGTACTGACTCTGCCTTTATTACACCCAACTGTAGTGTCAGCTATCTCTCCTGAATCTTTGCTGCTGAATTGATTATGCCGGCTGCTGAAAAACTGGGGCTCAGAAATTAATAAGTTAGCAAAGTGGATTTATTGATCTGCTTCACTTAGCGCTTATTGCATTCAAAAACAAAGCCTCATCGGTCTCGAATCTAATATCATTCAGAAGAAATAACCAACATCCAAAACCAAAACCAAAACAAACAATTATTATGTTATAAATTCACAGTCACTATCCAAATTCACCATCATGAAGGATATGAGCTATGATTCTTTTGACTCTAAGAGGTCATGACCCTTGGGTTAATTGCCAGTTTAATACATATCTGCTATGTATATTTTTATGAAATAATAACAAAAGACTATGCTAATCTATTTAATACTGTATTGGCCCGAATATAAGACGACCCCCCTTTTTCCAGATATACCTTTTGGAAAAAGGCTTTTTAAAAACCAAATCTTGTTTTTTTTCTCAGTAAAACACATTTTGTCTTCAATTATTTTTATATTGCATATTTTTCCTATTTTAATTTTTGTTTTGAAAATATGGTAAAAACTGGTAAAATGTACCAACAATCACATTTAAAAAATATACACTTTTTGATATACCATAAACATTTTTTTGATTAGGACATTTAGGCTATCCATCTATTAGTAGCCTACCAAAATCTTATTAACGGTGGAAGTTAAATCTTACTGTAGTCTTCAAATCTGGGTACTGTCTTACGTTTTAAAATCACAAAGGGAGTTTGGTCCCATCAGGCTAACGTGACAGTCACGACTCATGCAGCTGTAAGGTTTTCTTTTTCTTTTGTTTTAACTCGTGATCTTTACAACATGCATTACATTACGTATTTCATGACACACTCGTTTTTTGCGTATTTGGCGTCACCTATTGTTGTGGGTGTATTATTGACATGTCAAAGTCTAGACCATGAATATAAGACAACCGCGTTTTTTCAAGAAAAAGACATTGTCTTATATTCGGGTCAATACGGTAAATATTATTTAACCAATGGAAAACCAATGGACATGAAACAGGAACAAGTGCAACTGACAATAGAAGGCGACGAGCCTTACTCTTTAAGTTAATGAGTTTAATTATCCACGTTTTGATACCTCTGGTCATAGAGTGTTTATATTGATGGCGAGGCTTTTTAAGTCGGGTAGAATCTGTGATCTCTGGCCCAGTTAATTTGCTGGCTTCCATGGGTTCAATACAATGTGTTTTCCATCAACTGGCAACCCGGGGTGTCGAAATATTACTGCGTAAAATTGGCAGTGTCAATTGGCAGAATCAGGCAGACCAAAACATAAACAGACATTCCAACAAGGAACGCACATTTCAAGGTAGAATAACTGGATGTAGCATTGTTTTCAGAGAAACTATCATGTGAACCTAGGATATTTCCTAAACATCTGCAAACATATTATGGTATATTTATGCATTAGTACAGTCAAAGAAATTACATACAACACCTTTAAATTGAAGAATGATATCCAGTTGCACTGGTATTTTCTTGTGATATGAAGCTGTATGAGCCGAAAGTGTCATTTCCATGTGTGTGTTATCAAGCCCCTGGTGGCATAACCTAGAGCTCAAGGGTGGTCCACAGCTCTCTCGCCAGACCGTGGCTATGGCACATTGATTTTTCTCCAGCAGCTTGTTGTCTAATTGCCCTTATCAAAATCATGACCTGCTAAATGATGGTGTCTGTAATCTCACACTCTCTAGCCAGTGGGCATTGACATTTAGTCCGATTAATTATTGCAAACATCCAGAGAGAGAGAGCACGAGTGGCTTGTCTCAATGGAAGAGTAGAACAGAGAGACTTAGGGAGTTTTGAGTGTCACCATCTGTCGTTGTGAATAACTGCTACCCAGAGACTAGAGACCGTGTTTACGAAGCTGACTACGGGTGCTGGAACCAGATCAGCTTTGCTCATCGCCAAACTGCTCAAAGTAGCTACAACTGATCCAGACTGACAGAAATACAATCCAAGATCAGCTCTCAAATTGGCAAATAAGTTTTTCATACAGACTCACAATCCATTTAGTTATCATTCTGCTTATACACATGTATTAATTTTCTCAGGTGTGTGTGTGGACCGCCACGCAAAATCAGTCTTAAATTTCATTTGTTATGATGTTAAAGAAACTCTAGACAGTGGGAAAAGAAACTTGGCTCGGTTTTAAAACATCAGCTCATAACTAGATCTCTACATATTATCAAGGAAATGTTATATAAGTGTGTTGTGGATGGTTGACAAGATGTTACTATCTAGTTGCTAAGTTGAGTCATCCACTGACATGGCATTGCTATGCTCTTGCTAAATAGTTGAGTAGTTTTAGGGGGTTGCTATGTGAATGTGATTGACAAGGTGTTGCTATGCGGTTGTTAACTCTTTCCCCGCCATTGACGGAATTCACTGGTGTACGATAGGAGGCGCTATTATGCATCTTCTGAAAGAGTATTGAACGTCTGGATCAAAACATGGCGAAGAAGAAGCAGAAACAAGCCTATGTAAGCAGATGCATATGTAAAATAACTAGGTCATCAAGTATTAAACAGCATATAAATCAAAACTGCCTAACCTTACCGAATGAAATGACAACATGAAAAAAATACTATAGTAATTTATTGTAAATACTATAGTGTTTTTGAACCATACTATAGTAAAGTGTATTATAGTGTATATATTATAGTATTTACAACACTTTGTTAATGAATGCTACAGCATACTGTAGTGTTAACTATATTGAACTGATAAACTGAAATAAGTACTGTAGTATACTTTAGTTTTTACTACAGCACGTAGTGTATTGTAGTATAATATACCCTATAGTTGTAGAAAACTTTGCACAATATTGGGTAAAGTAATGTGTTTATATTACTATAGTTGTTATATTACCACAACAACTATAGAATTACCGCAATAAATTAATTCAAGTACTTTACTATAGGTTGGTTCAAAAACACTATAGTATTTACTATAAATTACTATAGTATTTTTTCATGTGGGTAGAACGTGCAAGATTTGGATGTGTTGATGGAAGCGATCTATTCCATCTATGTTTTGATCATCCTTCTGAATCTGATCCAGAGTCATGAAACTTACCCACAGTCAAGTGTCGATAAAAAAAAAAAAAAAAGATGCTGATGTTGCATAAATTGTTTTTGTTTTGTTTCATTTTTTGTTTACAAGCAGAGGCTCTGTTCTTAGTTTTGACATATTGCATGTTCAGATATTCATACAACAAAATATTCTGTGTGCCAGTAAACTTTTGTGAAAACAACTTTTTAAAAAAAGTGGGGAAAGAGTTTAGGTGATGTGAGCTGCCAAATTCACTTAAAATGTTAGCATATGTGATTCTTAGTGTGTTGTGACGGTTGACAGGGTGTTGCTATACAGTTGCTAAAGTGTTGTAAATGGTTTTAGGGGATGCTATGTGAGTGTTTTAGTGTTTTAGGGGGTGTTTTTCTAAAGTGTTGTGAGTGGTTTTAAGCATACCGTTATGCAACTGTGGTTGACAGGACGTTGCTGCGAGTGGTTTTTGGGTGTTGCTTGGCAGTTGTTAAAGTATTGTACATGGTTTTTAGCATGTTGCAACTGTTAGCATTTTGTGGATAGTTAACAGGGTGTTGCTATGCAGTTCTTTAGGTATTATGAGTCACCAAATAGACAGGGTGTTGCTATGCGGTTGCTAAAGTGTGTGAGTGTTGGTTCACATATTGCTACTATGACATGGAGTGTCTATGTTATTAAAGTGTTGTGAGTAGTTTTAGGGTTTTTCTATGAGAATGTTGTTGTCTGGGTGTTGCTATGCAGACGTTAAGGTATTCTAAATTGTTGTTAGCATTTTGTTATGTGATGCTCTCTTGTTGTGTGGTTGCCAGGGTGTTGCTATGCATTTGCTAAGGTGTTCTGAGGGGCTGACATGGTTTTTGACATGGTTTTATAAGTTGTTGATTAGGAGTTGTGAGTGGCTAAATCTACTTAAATGACGAGACTAACTTTATTTGGTTTACAGGGTGTTGCTAGCTTGATGTTACAGTAAGTGGTTTTTAACACATTGCTATGCAATTGTTAGGGTGTTGTGAATGGTTGTCAGGGCATTGCATTTTGTTATGTGATTCTTTGTGTGTTTATGGAGGTTTCCAGTGTGTTGCTGTAAAATCTTTCAATTAGTAATAGAAAAAACTACACAAATAACAAACCACACAACAAATAAGTTAACTGCCAAATGTATTGTTCAAATCCCTAACCGCAAGTATGAGCAAAAGTAATAGTGATTCTTGCCTTAGCAATTACCGCTAATAAGTGTCGATATTTTTCTTACTGTTTTCCATAGCCAGCATGCGTTTTTAAAGACCTGTCTCATTTGCATTGTCATTGTGATGACAGCTCAGTCTCTCCATCTGTATTAAGGGGTGGTCACACTACACTGACTTTCATTCATATAGCCTACATGTGAAGGCAGGAGACCAGAAACGCAAGCTCATGCACATTTGTCATGTGACAGTTGCCCACAGACTGTAATAAAAACAATTACATCTATCTATCCATCTTTTGCATTTCCAGCTTTGGAAACTCTTCCTTCAACCTGACCCATCAGGAATAGGCCTTTCCTCAATGGATAGCATTTTAGCAAAGAAGAGATACTTTGTGAAAGATATAGAGAGGAATGGAAAGACAGAGCGAACAGGGTCAGCATAGCAGACCGAAAATGCTGGATTTCTCCCAGAGAGCCTCAATTGATCCAGAGTTGGGCAGGACAAAAAAAAAAAAAAAAAAAGAGAATGAGAAAATTGAGAGTGATGAGAGCGGAGGTCAGAGGTTCAGCTTTGTTTCTCAAGATGAAATGGAGTTCTGATGCATTTCCCAAAATCCATTCATACTGCTGGGCACAACAGCAAGTGCGGTGTAAAATCCTGTAGCGCTTGTTGATGTTGTTTATGTCACTATTCGCAGTGCTATTTGCACGGCTGCGATTGAGCTCATGTGTTCAGACTCCTGTGGGTTTGTTTAGACATGTCACCCTGTTATTGTTGTAAATGCCTAATTGTGCAGTTTACTCACCCAGCCACAGGCTTTTAAAACCAGTATTTTTTACGAAGACAGAAGCTGTAATTTAAAGCTGTTTATCAGGGATCAGCGGTAACACTGCGATCCAACCCGAACGTGAAGCAGCAGTATCAGTCATGCAACACAGACAGTTATGATGGTTCCCTTTCAAGGAAATACTGGCCATATTTGAAACACCTGCAGGTAGCTAGTTTAGACATCCAGGTCCTATCTGCATGAATGGAGAAATCCTGGAATTTCAAAACAACTGCTTGCAGCGCTTAAATATAAATTACATGCATCAAATTAGCAACAAAATCTGACATGAATTGCCCCATAAATGTTGTTTCTGTTGGTCAAATACTGTACCGTTAAAAAAACGTATTTTTCAGGCTAGACCAGCCAGTTAGCATGTTCAGTCCTAAGCACAGGTCTCAGAGCACTGACTGTTTCTATGCCTCTAACAGCAGCTGCAGTGATTCTATGACTTCACGAGTTAGCGACTGGCTTTTATTTAGAAGGCGGGACTTATTCCTCCATATTGCACATTGCACTTTCTCCCAATCATAAGTAATGTGAGTGATATCTGAAGTATTTGACTTCTCTCTGTTTTACAAATACAATTAAGATGTTTTATTGAACTTGTTCTAACCTAACTTGTCTTAAAACATAATCCTTTATATTAATTTGCCAAACCAGAACTTTGTGACGGTTACCCGGAAATTGTTTTTTCTTCTTCTGTAATTCAACGGCATGTTGTCAGTTAGTCCTGACTTGTGTTATTATTAATTATTATATTATTCTTAAAATGGCTATTATATTCCTCTTTAGCCATCAGTAAGCCACTTTTATATTTAATTAAATTATTTCATTACTTAAAACTAAACTATAGCAACGAACGAGCCGTTTGATAGGCTATAGCCTATTCCACGCTCAGCGATTGCATAAATAGCTAACATATTTTAACATAGGCTACTTATTACTGAACTAGTGTTTTCTGAGTCAGTGTTGGCTGCAATGAAGTTGACTGATGAACGAGTTTATTCTCGATATTTAATTATTTTTATTCTCAATATTTATTTCTAAATTTTTCTGGATATCTAATGAGTTTAATCTCACATTATAGTCTAATGACTTTATTCTGGAGATTTTTTTTTAAACTGTTTGGCCCTATAATCCTCTTCCTACTCTCTTATTTGGCACGAATCCAAATGTTTCCATATTCAATAAGTTTTGGCTATTTGAATTTGACGACTTTATTATTAGCCCTATGTAAACCAGCTTTGTATCTTAACCACTTGTCAAAAACTATCTACATACATATTATTATATTAAAAAAAATTAAAAATCATGGTCTTCTTCACATGAAAAATCGTCCTCTTCACATGAGCAAATAGGCTATGTGCTTGGCCCGAGCTCAGGGTGAACGGCACGGATTGTACTACGGACTGTTTTAATTAACCAGTGTATCTAGAATCTATAGTGTATCTGTATGTTTGGTTGACTGTATTTTATTCTGATAATGAAAAGGCTGCAACGTTTGCAATACTGTAGGCCTATATGAAAGGTGTATTTCTCTCATACTGCAGTGCTGAGATGGCTAATCACATCGTCTACTTCATCTGTGCATAATAATGATATTAATAATAATAGCCTACAAGGAAGGAATAATTGACAACGTGCCGTTGAATTACAGAAACAAACAAACAAACAGGGTACCGTCACAAAGTTCTTGTTTGGCAAAATTAATATAAGCTATTCTGTGTCTTAAGACAAGTTAAGTTAGAACAAGTTCAATAAAACATCTTTATTATATTTCTACTGTAGAGGAGAATAGCCAAACCAAAAAGAAACAAAGAAGACACAATGTAACATTCATGAAACTGTACACAATGGAATGCGCACATGTGACTGGGGCTAGTGCCATCTAGCGGTCGCTGGTTTTCTGTGGCTCAGCTGCGCGTGGATCGCGACCTGTGTGTGTGTGGATTGGGCAATGCTAAAAGGTTGGAACAAAAGTCTCAATTCAAATGAATCAAATTGAATCAATTCAGAAGAGAAGTGAATGAATGCACACGTGTCGCCTGATCCACAAATGCACATTTTAATCGCTACATGCACAAATCATGATACTTTAATACAAACTATAACATTTGTATTCACAAATATGTCTCTATTTGAACAAAATGCTGCACATTAATGTAATTCTTAACTCTGCAGACATCGGTTGAAAAGCATTTGTTTCAGTGTAGTGACGCACATTTGCAAATTTTTCAAATCGTGTACACGTTAATGAATTGCACTGGGCCTTGTTCGTTGGTAGTTGTGTGTGAGCGTCGTGAAATGCTGTAATCTGCGAAAATGTAGTCTCAAAATCCAAATGAACCGAACAAGATCGACTCGAACTAGACGTCAATTAATGCACGCGTGTCACCTGATCAACATTTGCAATTTTTGATATATTAATGCAGAACAGAAAATTTTTATTCGCAAACATGTCTGTATTTGTATAAATCGCTGCACAATCATTTAATCCCGAATTCCACCGACTCAAATTGAAAGGCATTTGTTTGTGGTTAGTAAGATACATGTATAAAATTTATGCAGTACATGGATAATTGTGCGTGCATCTATTAATCATTTTGAGTCTAATTTCATCCCATATGCATAAGGAGATTGTGTCATTCTGTCCCAACTGCAGGAACTGGGTCAGTCTTTGTGTGTGTGTGTGTGTGTGTTTTCTGAGGAAAATCATTTCGTATTTATGGTGGCACAATCTTGAGAAACCGCCGTGGATGAACAATGAGTAACGCACCTTTTTTTTATGGAATACAAGTAGTCAAACTTATGTATTGTCCTCGGCGCCTCTGTCATGACTTTGAAAAAAATATGTCGGTTGTATTAATTCTATTGTGCTGTGCATCCCTAAGCCACATATTGGTCACAAAATACATTTCAAATTCCTTTGCAGCTCAATATAACTGCTTTGAAAGTACACAAACATGATTCCTCCAGGATAAAACGACTCAAAAGTTTTGCAGATCATTAATTCATCAGATTAAGCTGCTTTAATATAATTGAAAAATAACTACAGTTCCTCTTTGCATAGCCAAAAGTAAACAACATTTTTAACTCGTCAAGATTAGCAGTCACACATTACATGTTTGCCAGCTGAAAATCATCAGTTCATTAAGGTGAACAATTTCCATAAGGCAGAAGAAGATCAAGATTTATGGTTTCCCTTGGGGTATACATTACCATTAAGCATGAAAGAGATAGAAAAAGACAGAGAATATTCATGTAGAATTTGCATATCGCTTTTGCTGTTAAAGTTCCACAGCAAGAGTTTGACCTCTTGCATGTCAACATCTCATTAATTCCACCAGTTCATCAGTCTGTCACTCTCTCGCTCCCTCTGTTCCTCTTTCTGCCTGTATTAGCTCTCTTTGGCTTTTAAAGAAGGTATTTAAAACTAAATTTATATATTCAGTGAGCATTATTGTGCAACCCCCCACTCTAAGGTGCCACTCAGAATGTTTTAAACATGAGATAAGATTAATTTGCGCACTTATTCTAGATTCAGCTTCATTCATCTTGCTTTGCACAGTTAAAATCATTAATTTTGGTTTTGATAAGTCACTTGAAGGTTCTTCTTTTGCATGTCATTGATGTATTTCTCACTTAAAAATACTCTGTAACAGCTTAGTAGTTCTTTACATAAATTTACATATGTTAGTCTAGTGCCAATTTTTTATTTAGCTTGTAAGCAGACAGGTTTGAAAAAGATTAAAAAAATATTTTAATAACTTTTTATTTTATATTTTTAAATAAAATGTACTTAAATGTTCTTAAATGAATCATTTTTAATCATTCTTTCCTCATATCAGCATCTGCATTATGGACGAATCCCTCATAAATTTCTTATTATATTTTTGGCTAAATAACAACTGCATTCATATATATATATAATAACAATTGAAAATATATATGTTTTATTAGGTCAAGAAAATGCCTAAATTATCTTAAAAAATTTATTTGATCCTCATCTCAACAAGTGCAATTCAGCGAAGAATTGAGTCATTGTCCTATTGCGTATATTTTCATTCTATATTAAAAATTGGTTTAAAATATATAGATTTTTTTTTATTAAATATTTATTTTTTTATTTAAATCCAAGAAAAGTCTACATCCTCAATGCCTGCATGGTGAATATGATTGTCATATTTCAACTATTAATATATTTTTTATAAATATTTTAAATGTATCGATAAAAAAATATATCAAAAATAACATATTAGTAATAATAGTAAAGATAATTAAATATAAAATTTGGAACGATTCACTTATAATGCAGGCTATTCGTTATAGACATGATTCTAAAATTATAGAAATGAACTGTAATACCTTCTAAAATATTTCTAAAATATAATTTTTTGTATTTGTAAATTAATGACTCTTAGCTTATGATATTTACAAATATTTTTTTTTAAAAGTAAATGCATAATTTTTTTTATACATCTTTTTTTTAACAACTCAAAATATGCTCATAAATCTCATGGGCAGCTAGTTGAGGGTTTTATCACATTAGTTATCAGTTTAATGCTTCTGAAGTTATCAGTTTTATGTTCGAGAAGCTACAGTTCTTGTGAAGGACTGGTTATGTATTGCTCTGAAAGCGTAGCATTAATCTGAGATGCCGCTGAACAAATCAGATGAATGATGGCAAACAGTTTGGTTTTCAAGCGCAAACCCCACCCACCCCCAACTCACACACGCAATTATCTCCTCTTTCTCCATATACCATAGACTGGAGGGTATCGTTTCCATGACAATGCTCTTGTCTGACGGTTAAATGAAAGCAGAAGATATTCCAGATGCATCCGAGGCGCCTATATGAAAAAACACTCTGCATTCTGATCAGAGGACGGCTTTCAGACGGCTCTCAGAGGAGAGGCATCCGGTAATCAAAGAGCTGTGAAAGAGTGGATAAGTAAAAGTATTTTCCATCTGAAGCCAGGTGACGCTCTCCTCACATGGCGGTCTGTTCAGAGGAGGTTAATGCGTTTTAATGACAAAAATGGGGGTGGGTGCTGCCCTCTTGCCACTCTGTCTAATGCCGAGGACTCCTGCTGTTCTCCTAATGGTCACAGAGAGAGAGAGAGAGAGAGAGAGAGAGAGAGAGAGAGCAAGGCCGGTTGTATCGCCCAGAGGCTAATAGCAGACACAACCACATTAGCCGTGTGCTGTGCCATCTCTTCTCAGCAGAGCTCTGTGGCTAGAGAGGATATTAAAGTGTCTCAACAGGTGCTGCTGTCACCTCAGCACACGCACAAACCCACGAGCTCTATAATACCTGCAGAACACGGTCTGTAAGCATTCCCATTCAATACAAATGAGGTTTACGATTACAGCATGCTATTAGAATATCAGAATATTTCTAAAATAATAAAAAATATATAAATCTGAAGCTAGAAATCTAGTTATTTGTATTAGAATATATACATTTAGTTTTTTCTACATTATATAAATTACTCTTTGATCATTAATATTTATTTAGTACACACACACACACACACAATGATTAAAGATGAATGAGGATTGTTTTTAAAAAATTTTTATAGATCTTTGATCATTATCTATGATAACAATCTTTGATAATGACTCTTTGATCATGATTTAGTATATATTTTTATGTATACACACACAGACATGATTAAAGATTTATGAAGACTTATTTTCATACATTTTCTAAAAATCTTTGATCATTATCTATGATGAATATATATATACACATACATATACACATCATAATTTCTCTAAATTATTAATTACTCTTTGATCATTCTAATATTCATGTATTATAAAGATGATTAATGAAGATTATCTGTTATTGCTGATCATTATCTATGATAAACATCTATGAAAAATTTATTTTTCTAAACTATTTACTGTTTGATCATCATCTAATATTTATTTAGTACATGTACATAAAGATAATGATTAATGAAGATTATCTATGATATTATTGATCATTATTTATGATAAATATCTATGATAATCTTCTAAATTAATTATTATTTGTTAAAGAGTTATGAATATTGTTGTTTTTATACATATTAATACATTCATATGAACTAAATAAACATATCACTTCCTTTCTGAAAATCTGAGGGACAGCTAGTGCTACACCAGTGCTATACCAAAATAGTTTAGAAATATTTGTTTTTACCAATGCTAAGCATTTAAAGCGACCATTTATCACATTGCAAGTCAAAGGAAATGCATTTGCCTGTAAAAATAATTAAATAAAATATGGCATATAGAAAAAATAGCCATTCAAATATTAGTAAGAAAGACATTTATATGATTTCTCTCGCGCGCTCTATATTTAAAAAAAAACTGCTGTAATGTAATTATATATATATATGAAATGATTTTTCTTCTGCTGTACCTTCATGAACCCTTGGGTCAAAATAGTTTCAAATTTTAATAGGTTATAATAGGTTTTATAAAAAACTAAGCTCTGTGAACATCTAAGATTTACTGTGGTTATCAACAGATAGAGATGATAGATCTTAAACCTGAAACTTTCCTCAATTGTAAGTTTTATCACGTAAGAGCAAATGTTCCCTCACGGACATCACGCTGAGAAACAGGGATGGAAAGTGTATTTTACAGCTTAGTACTGTTACATTGTGATCTTTTTCTTTAATTTGTAAACACATAGTGTGTTCTAAAGTGATTTAATGTGGAGTGCTCTATGAATGACTAAGAGCTGTCATCATCCACCCCACATTGTTCTCCATTCATTTTCCCATTATTAGCTCCTGTGGTGGCCGCGCGCTAAGCAACAGTGATTGTCTAAGTGTTATTATTCGCCCAGGCTTGATTAAGGATCGCCACTCTGAGAGCTTCTGGTTGTGGCTCTGAGTCGACAACAATAGATTGGGAGTCTGGGAACACAGTGTTTTTCATTATGTCAGTCTAATACAACTCTTGAACTAGTGCGTGGCTCTTTCTCTACTCAACAGTATTTTTTCCCCTTGTTTTTGACTTACTCCACCCTCTCACTCTACTCATGATATGTTTCTGGTAATGTGTGCATGTCTTTGTGTTTTTATGTACAGAACATCCTAACCCCAAATACAAAGTAATGTGTCTGTTGATGTGTTTACTCTACTCCATACCGGTCAACACTCCCGTTTTTCCCGGGATTCTCTCGTATTTTACCATTCTATCCCGCTATCATCCCATTTAAATATTTTCCCGTATTTCTCCAGTATTTTTAATCTTTCTACAAAAAAATCCCACTGGGCATATTTTATATGTTTGCTACATTCGCTTCTGGTAAAACTCCTGTCATTTGTATGGGCCAAACCTCATTATATGAATAATCACGTAAAAAAATTCTAAGGTTGCCCAGTTGCCAGATCTTGTATGAAACGCATCTTTCTCACACGATCGAAGCATACAAATTTCAACCCATTTGTTCCCTCAACTTGGCAACCTACAGCCCAGTGATGCTATTGATATGTGCACAGGTACTACCGCGGAAAGGAAACAATGATCACTGGTAGAAATGGGAGAAGAAGACTCAGGTGGTGCTCCAGTGAAAAAAACTAAACATACATGTAAATTGAGATATAGCTTACACTTCAAAAGGCTATTTAATTGATTAAATATGAGCGCTGCAAGTTGAATTTGCATTTTTCAATAAGCCCTTCTGCTCTTTGTTTAGACCAAAGCCAAAAACGACCCTTATTTTTATGCAGAAAACACGCAGTTGTAAATGTGAACTGGTGGATCCACAAGAAGATAATGAATTATAAAACCCTAAAGATATAGCCTACACTAAGATATATTTATGTTACTAAATGAATATAATTGTTTGATAATAATTGTTTAAATTAATATGAAAATAATATAATATAAAAGTTTTACTTTTGACTCCGCCCCCCCACACTTCCCGTATTTTGGTACCCAAATGTTGACAGGTATGCTCTACTCTGTGTAATCAGGATGTGACCGCCCATGACCTGATACAGTGCAAAGATGCACACCAACTCCACTTGCCAAATGAGCCATGCTCAGGCTAATATATTTGAGTTGCAGCCCTGAAACGCACTTTACGACCTGTTGGACAGGTCCATACTGGAGAAATTAAGAGCACAGGTGTGTTGAGCTCCGGGAAAACACCTGAAAACCGAGAATGGAGGCTAATAGAGCCTTGAAACATAATGAACATGATCCGTTTGTCCAGGATGCGAGATTTGTGATATGATCTACACACAAAACCCAATATGTGTGTCGTGCCTGAAATGTTATTACTGTGGAATAATACTATCAATCTACATTGTTGACATGGTGTTCTTGCTTTATTCGCATTCAAACAAAACAGACTAGGTTAAACAAGGAAGTTCGGTGAATTTCTTTCGACGCTAACCCTTGCGAAGACTCCATTAAACATAACTGGCTGTAAATGCGGCGGGATTTCAGTGGAAGCATGTCGCACAAGTTCAACCTCAATACAAGTAGAAGTCAGAGAATCATTAGAAGAATATGTTCTCGCCTTGTGGCTATTTTAGGTGCTTTTAGTGGGATGTGACAGGGTTTGTAAATCCTTTGTTTGTTGTTGCATCCATAAACGATAGTGGATGGTTGAGCGTGCATGTAAAAAAAAAAGTGGATGCTTCCCTACTTGAATTATAATTACGTTGCCGTGGGTTGCCTGGATACAAACAATGTGAAATCATTGGGGGTATCAGAGGTTGCAGCAGAAACACGGATCCCCTTTGTAACAGTGAGTCGCGATGTGCGTTCAATACGCGGAACAAAATTACCGCCTCACTGATATCAATTTACGACAACAATTTGTGGACAAAACACAGAATTGGTTTAAAGCCACACTGGAGTCTGATGTGCTCGGTCCTAACCGCGTAATTGAGTTTTTGCCATTAGCAATGGAACGAGATGTTATGAAATCTCCAAATAACATCCAATCCATAATAACAAGCCAATATTGAAATTCTATTCAGATGTGATTACCTTCTTAAAGAAACTTCAGGAGCATCTGACCTGCAATTTTCATAATAAGAAAATGCATGCGCCACAAGTGGAGCTACAAGCATTAATCACTTTTACGTTTTCTAAACCTTGATGTCCCAGATTGTTCCTTCCTCCCTGACAGAAGTGAGCTGCACCACAGTAGAAGGTAAATCCCATGTGGATGTTAAAAGCACTTTCTGACAACCCGAGGCCTTCGTATTCCTAATAACCAGCATGCATTAGCAATGAAGATTAGCTACAAATTTGCACCCTTGGCAAAGCCATTAAATTTACTGCAGACGTAGCCATCCTGGTAGAGTGAAGTTTGCATTTTGCCATGCTACATTGTTTTTGTTTCAGATTCTATTTTTGGCAAAACAGCCTTTCTGCCACACAGAGGTTCATTAATATAGTGCATCTAGCCAATTTCACACTGTTGCTTCAATTAACATGGGGTTTGTCTATTGCGCCCAGGTCATTCCTAGCTTTCTAATTCAGTATTTTTATTTTTATTTATTTTATTATAAGGATATTTTGGACATTTCAATTAAGTTGGTATTCATGCTTCCAATTCATTTTTTTTGCTTTTTCTGTTTTTTTTAAAAATCAATCAAATAATAACTTTAAAAAATCTCGACATATATCACCCCATTAAACACAGCATCAAACAAAAACACCTATTGGTAGTATTAAAGGACTTTTCCGGCTTCCACCCCACCACTCACCTGCAAGTGCAACAAATTCAAGTGATACATTTGCAAGGCAAATACCCAAGAATTCACTTTTTTAGGACCTGCCGACATTAATCATTAAGTTAAATTTTGTAAGAGTGTGAACCCACAGTTTTACCTGATGTAAGAAATGTGAGCAAATTAAATGAAAGTCATTTAAGCGCTCTACTAAAACGTCTGTCTAAGAATGATGGAAGTGTTGTTCATCTTCTCAGATCTTATCCGATACGGATATTCTGTCTGCTTGGAAAGTTAAGTGACAGACTACAAACAAAATGTGAGATTGAAGACAGGAAAATCTATAAAATGATTATCAATTAAAACAGTACTCCAAGAAAACAGAATTCGAAGAAAACATTCGTTTTGGTGGCTGCACTGTGATCTTTCAATAGAGTTGTTTAATGATTCTGGTTCTAAATATACCTGACAAGATTTTTTGGTATATGAACTATTGTCACACTGAATGAGTTTAGTGGGTGTCTTCTGTAAATCATGGTAAACCCCCCAAAAAAAAAAACATTTTTTGCTCAGAAAAAAAAGAAAGAAATTAAACAGGATACTGTACATTCTAAAGTATGGGGAAACTATAAAAAGCTGTAGTAAACTTTCATTGTTTTGACGCTTGAAACCCCCTTTTCGTCTGTAATGATATCATAGTTGTAACTTTTCTATTGTAACTCAACTGTACAAACGGAGCACAATTCTAAAAACTTCTCCCGAGTTGATTGTACAGTATATTTGGATGGGAGATTGGACAAGTGGACTGGATGAGATCCAGAGGGTATTAACGCAGAGTGCTGGCATATTCAGACAGAACCTGTTGTGGGCAACAACAAGACTTTTCAATAAATAGCACACCATCTGTAGCAGGATGTAGATCCAGGTGATGGCTCATCTCTTAACGCACAACGCTTTCACCAGGCTTTGTCTGGGACAACTTCATGGATTTGCGTTTCAGTTGTACGATTGTGTACATCTCATATCTAAATGTTGGCAGGGTTGTTTAAAACAGTGCTGGAACATCAATATTTAATTTTTTCAATAACGACAGTGTTTATTATTGTTTACAGACTTTCTGAAGAGACACCAAGCTGAGGTGATGATAGCAATGACAGATTCAACCAAATGCTTAACTTCCAGTTTCTTACATTTACTTTCTGGGAATTTACATAATAAATAAACTCAACATGTTTAACTGAATAAAGCATAGCTCTTCGTGATGCTAGCAAAGCCAAGGTCATGTTTGAATGTTTGTTACTGCAATCAAAAGAATTGTGAAATGTGAGATATGAAAGTTCATCATACTGCATGTATTGCACTTACCGAATACTTATAAAGACATGAAATGTTTCATTAATAAACATCAAATTAGTACCAGTTAAAAAAATAAATAAAATAAATCTAAGGGTTGCCTTGAGCCAGTTGTACCCATTTGATACAAGCTTTTGTATCTTAAGTGAAGATAATTGTGGACTCTACCTTACACAAAGGGAATTTGTTTAAATATTATAAAACAAAGATCAAGTATAAAAATTTACTCTCTATTGTGTGCATATATGTATTATGGAATATATAGTATATATACTGTATGTATATTAGGGGTTGCACCGACTAATCAACTAGTCAAATTACTCTAATTCCTCAATTATTCAGTCCAGTGTTTAGGGACACATGAGCCTGGAGCTAATAGGAGTAATAATTATTTAATAAGTTATTTATTTTCAAACTTTTTTTTACATTTTAATCTGGACTACAACATGCCCTAGATATTGTTTGAAAGTGTTTTGATTCTTTATTGTTCGGTCACACTTTACATTAGGGCTTCATTAGTTAACATTAGTTAATTCATTAGTTAACAAACTGCCAATGAAAAATTCTTCTGAACATTCATTAATCTTAGGTATTCCAATATTTAATAACACGTTGTTAAAATCGAAAATTGCAACTGTGTTATTTAATGAGCTAACATGAACTAAGACTTGTATTTTTTAAACAAAGATTAATAACTTCTGTAGCAAATGTAGCTATTGCTCATTGTGAATGTTAATGCATTAACTAAGGTTAACTAATGAGGTCTTATTGTAAAGGGATACCTATTGGTCTTTATAGTTCTTTTGCACTTTAATCTGTGTAAAACTTTTAATTTTATACATTTTTCTGTATTGCATTTAAATGTATTTTTGTTATAAGAAAAAAGTTATTAAACCTGTTATACTGTATTATGACAGCACTTTTTTTTTTAAACTAAATTTCAATACCGTGATAATACCGTATACCGTCATAAAAGCATTAGCAATTAAACGCAACATGAAAATTTGATACCGGCATATCCCTACAGGCTAGTAATACTATCTAATTAATATTAGGGCTTACTGGTTGCATTATATTTACTTTTCCGTGTGTTTTTACAGTATTGCACGTTTTAACCAATCACACACAATTATGCTGAGCTTATGAATGCAATGGCCAATCAGAGGCGTTCAGATGAGTCATCACTGAAACAGCAGAGTTCCGTTGTTCAGCGCACGCTGACTGAATTCTGACTCGCAAATTCTCTCATCATAAAGAAAGTGCAGATCAACGTGCGATGTAAGTATAAGAGATTTATTCATCATACAGTGTATATTCACTGATTTTAACGGGAGTATTTTTAAAGTGCATAACGCGCTAGACTGAGCTTGTGATGATGTTCTTTGGTAATGTAATGTTCTTTGCTCGTTTTCTGTAGCTGCTTTTTGAATAACAGGAAATGTAAGCATTATAATTAGCAACTTAAAATGTTTCTATTAATTTGTTATCATGTTAAATACAAATTCAGTCATATTAAAAACATTAGACTGCTTTTAGCCTTGCATTGGAGTTGGTTCACTTTCCCGCAATGAAACTACACTGTAAGAAAAAACTGTCAATATACAGTACAATATACCGTAATATTTAAAGTAATTTTTCCGTTTTTGGGTATTTTTGAATTACGCTTTGCATTGTGGGAGCGAGAACCTTGGTCGCTTATCGGCGCGAAAACAGTGCAAGAGCAGGCGCCATTACTCACGGAGATAAGTATCGGTCAAAGTTTCAGTTTAAAGTCGAATTTCGGGTTTGGGGAACCTTTCTTACACTTGCGTGGTAAATTATTTTTTGTTAAATGTAACAAACTATAATGTTAACTTAGTTGCTGTCTGGCTTGTTTGGCAAATGAATGTCGCAGCCGTCTCATTCAACATTTTCTGCTTATCGTCACACATCTTACTTACGGAGGTTACTCTTTTAATTGTTTATTAACTTTTAATAGGTGTTGATGCAGTGGGTTTAGTGCTGATCATATCGTTTCAAGCATCTCTCATTACTGAAGAGAAGCAGTTGTGATAAATCTGAAGCGCAGTACTAACGTAATTAGTTTAATGCCTTCAACAAAATCTGGCAGAGGAATTGTTGCGAAAAGGAGAGACCATTTACATCTTTCTTAATTTAAAAGAGATGAAGATACAACTAAGTGAAGATCTGGCATCGCGAATTCTTCAAGGATAACACTATCACCTTTTCTGCCAAATGAGGCAAGTTTAGACCTTTTATTGTCTTAAGATGATAAAATGCAAAATGATGATAAAATGCAAAAGAGAAATCAATTCGGTAACGTTACTAGCAGGCTGTCTGTGAAGCGGCTGAGTGAACACAGGCATTCCGACAAATCAGACAAATCAGACAGCGCGCCAGCAGCAAAAGGTGTCTTCAAAGGTGTGTTCAAAGCTGCTTGTCGTTATGTATTTGGTCATTTTGTAATGTATTTTTTTTGTTTAAGGTGATGGGCAGTTCAAGATTGCTGTCATTCAAGAAGTTAATGACCACATCTCCTCCCCTGTTGCGGTTGTTAGCTACAAATACCCAAAGGAGATGGCACTTACGCTGGAATTCATACAGAAGTAAGCAACACATATGTTATGAAACGTGTATAAAGCAACACATATGTTATGAAATGTGTATAAAGCATTTGGTTGTGTTGCTGTTTATTTAGTTGAAAATAATTAAGTATATTGTAAGATATAGTTGATCTGACAAGCTCATATGACAGATGCAAATGGAGACCATTGGAAATGTAAGTTAAGCAATTTATAAACAATTGTTTGAATTGGAAAGTATTAAGGATAGCAGTTGATTTAATAATGAACTTAAAATACTGTATGATTGCTTTTCCATCTCCAACCTGCATGTTACTCTGTTCAGTTTCATTAACTTCATTTTTTGTCATATCCATTTCTTTTAGAGTTTTCCTGTGAAGAAATCCTGAACGAGGGTTGAGATGAAGGCAACTCTTGCATGAACAACTTCGAAAATCCATGTAACATTTGAGCTTTTTTCAAATCTCAAAATGAAACTTGGACTAAACATGCAGATAAAGGGGGAAAAAACCTGGAGGCTGTGTTCAGTAGTTGTTCAGTAGTTTCCTCAAACTGGCACATGGTGAGAAGTATACTAAGAGTGCACAAACACTTGGAGCCCTGCGTCTCACATGCTCCTACTTCAAATTGTATAGTTTTCTTAGTTTCACATTGAAATGTCAAGCATGTGGGAGGTGGGGTGATTTTTTTGATTTTTTTTTCTTTTTTTTTGTTTTTATTTTTTTGATTGTATTGTCTTTTTTTTTTTGTTTTTTTTTCAAATCTTTGTTCCATATTTTCAATGCTGTACAAGGAAAGCGTTGTTGCCCAGAATCATGCCAATAAGTTTTAACACGATAATTTAGCATGAATTACAGGTAGTAATCTAACTTAAAGAGAGAGTTCACCAAAAATATTATAAGAAAGTTATGTTAATTACTCACCCTCATGTTGTTCCAAAACTGTACAACTTTAGTTCATTTTTGGAACACAAATGAAGATCATTTTGATGAATTCTGAGTGCGTTCTGTCCCTCCATTGACAGCCTACGCAACTACCACTTTCAAGGTCCAGAAAGGTATAAAGACATCATTAAAGTATGTGACTCCAGTGGCTTAACATCAATTTTAAGAAGCAACATGAGTGCTTTCTGTTCACAAAACATCTTCACTTCAGCATAGATCATAGCTCACGAGAGAAACACAATGCTTATGTGTTGTGTTGACACCATTTTTAAAAAGGCACCAATGTGAGCACAATTGCAAAAAAAACAAAAAAAGAAACAGGACCTTTAGTACATGAGGCTTGCATACAATGTCCCTTTTCCTCTGCCTGTAACAAGTGCAAGGCTTCTGGGATGGGTTGTATTGTTATAACATCTGCTCTCATGTCAACTCAACATTTATGCATTGTGAGAAAAAAGACATAATTTGTTTTGTTTTGTTTTCTTCCACACAAATAATTTGCATCACTTCAAAAAACTGTTGTCAAGCCACTGGAGTTACATACTTTATTGATGTCTTTATACCTTTCTGGACCTTGAAAGTGGTAGTTGCGTATAGGCTATCGATAGAGGGACAGAAAGCACCCAGATTTAATTTAAAAATACTCTTCATTTGTGTTCTGAAGATGAATGAAAGTCTTATGGGTTTGGAATTTTGGGGTATTGGAGGAGTTTTTTGAGTAATTGATGACAGAATTCACATTTTTGTGTGAACTATCCCTATAAAAAATATTGTGTTCTCTTATAGGAAAAATGTTTTAAATCTTGACTGTTTCAGTTTGTGAAGTTTAAATTTTGAGACCACTGTTTGGTGCAACACCAGTATTGTACGAGTGCTCATGATTTCTTTTTCTAATTCTGACTGTTACTGTTTAAAGCTAAATTGACTTCCACAATACAGGCATTTTTCAGTTTTTAACACATTGTTAAATGAATTGATTTGATTGAGTAATTGATTGATGAAATCGTTTTGTCCTAACCAATTTAAGGCAAACAAAAGCCATTGAATGCATTTTTAAGAATGTTTACATGAAGTAAAAATAAACCATGTTCAATTCATATATTGTGCTAGATTTATTTGCTTTATATGTTTTTTTTATATATATAGATGCACCATTAAAAAGTCCTGTTTTTTTTACTGTGGACAGACCTTCAATGAACAGAAAATTGTTGTTTTTTTAATTACGGTACAAAGTCTGGGTAATGAGCTGTCAGTACTTTTTCCTTTTTTTAACGGATTTTTTTTTTAGAGTGTAAGTAAATAATTACATAAATTAGCACGATAATATCGTGTATCGGCGATCTCACAGGCTGACGATAGGACGATATGAAAATTGAGCATATAGCCCAACACTAATTAAATATTTTGTCTAAATAAATTAATAATTCTTCATAAAGCATGTCTGTGTCCAGCATGATGTGTATTAGAGAGATAAAGCAATGCAGCAGGCAGTTTAATGGCCAGGAGGTGTAAAAAGTACAAAGAAATTGAAGGACAGTAATAGAGGTCAGGTGACCTGTGTTGCACTTCAGCAAGACGCACACAACACATGGAACCATTCAGAGCAGAAAATATAGGGAATTTAATAGAATACAAAAACAACAACAGATTTTTCATGGAATATGTGCAAAGAATGAAAAAAGCACAATAACTATTACATATACGGAGCTATGAAACTTATAAGACTATATATGTATATATTTGAATATGTTATTATATTGCGTACTAGATATCTATATTATATATATATATAGATATATATATATATATTAATATAATAATAATATAGCTATTATATAATATTAACAAAATATATAAACTGATTTATTTTAAAATTTTATGCTTTAATAGTTTAGATTTATTAATACATAAAAGGAAAATATTTAGATTGTATACTGAATAACTATTTTAAACACACACACAGATAGAGCATATTTTTCAATATTTGGTTTATATATAATTTGCCTTTTTAACCGTTTTATAACTTATATTTTTAAAAGATATTTATAATAAATATACGCAAAGGGCTGCTTTGTACATTAGAATGTGTCCTGTTTAATTCAATTACTTTGAGCAAAAATAATTAAAATATTGTTTTAAATATAATAAAATTTAGTATGAAACTTTCCTTTCACATATTTTAAGTCAGAATAAGTATGCTGTTTATGTTAAGTTGAATGACGATGAAACATTATTTCATCCACATTTTGACATTTTATTTCCACATTACTTTACTTGCATTTTATATGCTTTTTATGTTTATAAAATCCCTTTTGTAAATTAAAATTAATGCAGACACCAAAATGGGACGTCTGTCTTGACTTCAATTATTTAGTTATAGACTTGTAATATACTGTATTACAGAATATGAAGAGTTCATTTCCAAAAACGATAACTCTTTTTATTTTTAAAAACTTTTTATTTTTTGAATAAAATATTTGTAGCTGTTCATGCATTTCTGAAATGTACATTTTTTAATGCATTACAAGTTGGAGTGGAAATTTGAAGAACATTATTATGCTAATTTAGTAATCATTTCTACAAGTTTTTTCTACATTTCTACATTTGAGATCACTCTGTGTAACACAGCAAGTAGCTGTAACTACTGTGCTCTGGGCGATGAAGGACTGATGAACTAATATTGTTTCGGGAAGCTGCATAGCAGTTAGATATTAGCAATTACACGCACAATGTATGAGCACTGTCAGAAGATAAAGGCAAAAGGAAATGATTCTGGAGGGTGGAGGGCTGCTGAGTTCCAGATACAACACAAATGCGTCAGCGCTAATAAGCTGAAGAGCCAACAGCTGAAAAACATCGGCCAATAGGATATCCGGAGAGCACTTGCGTCACAGTCACAACCTAATGACACTATGTAGATGACTAAACCTTGAATCAAGTGTGAATAAAGTGGTTTATAGATCAACACAGCTGTTAGCAACACGCATTGTTGTTTAGATAAAAAACAAAGGCTAACCAAGTTAAGCCAACAGATGAAGCATTAAATCATGTTAAAATAACATGAAATCAAAAATGACACTATTTAGTTTCATAATGCATATTCCTGAACTTATTGTGCACTATCTAGCAATTTATCTAATATTTTAACAACATAGCATTGACTTAGCTCCATTTTGGAGGACCAATCAACACCATCCAATCAAACAATTCTCAATAAATATCTTGTTTTAGGGTTATTTAGATCATTTCACTGGAAAACAAAAAGAAAGACGTGTGCAATATGCACTGGCATGCAAAGTGTGACTCTCTTACCACGCACACGGCACACGAGAGCGCAGCGCTCTTCTTACTTAATCTGTGAAGTGTGGATTTAGCTAAAGTGACTCTGGAAGAACGTAACTAACAAAATGGCTCTTGTTTGGCAGGAACGGGTGGTTGGAGGTTTGTAAAGCATAGAGGTACTAATGCATCCAACAGTGCATCAAAAATAAGAGTGGGTTACAGAGGTGGCAAAAAAATGCTCTTCATAATTTAAAACATCTAATGTAGAATCACACGTTCATTGTGATCGCCCTCCTCAGCTACACAGCAAATAAAGAGGCACTCAACTTCACAATCAAGAGACTAAATGGATGGAGACTAACAATCCATAATGGATGACAATGGTATATTGTGTGCATATATGTATTATAGAATATATAGTATATATACTGTATGTATATTAGGGGTTGCACCGACTAATCAACTAGTCGACTTCAATGCTCTGCCATGATGCTTTAAGCTTGACATCGACTAGTCGCTGGTCCTATAGAGGGCGCAGCAAGATAAGAAATCTTTGAAGGACTCCACATTTATGCTCAGTTTCCAAACAGTTAAAATGACTAATAAATGCATACTCTGAAAGCGCTCCAAAAGACATGTGAGATTATATTACTGGATGCTCGAAATTGATCAGGAGAATGCATGTTTTAAACAGCTTATTGTACAGGTAAGTTAATCGCCATTCTAATCTAATGCGCTGCTGCACTGTAACGCACACACATGGCTACAGACAGTAGCACAGTAGACAGTAGCTCGCACATCACGCGCACAGAATCATTCAGCGTGGAAATGTATTGTCAACACTGTTCTGTGATTATTCTGTCATACATAAAAGCGACTTTAGAAAATCAGAATCTTCAACCCTACATCAGTACTACATATTATATATATATATCTATTATATATATATATATAATATGATATAATTTAACACAGTGCGGGGGACAAAGTATTAGTCAGACACAAATTGTGCAAGTTCTCCCACTTAAAAATATGAGAGAGGCCTGTAATTTTCATAATAGGTATACCACAACTATGAGAGACAAAATGAGAAAAAACAAATCCAGAAAATCACATTGTAGGATTTTTTAAAGAATTTATTTGCAAATTATCGTGGAAAATAAGTATTTGGTCAATAACACAATTTCTTCTCAATACTTTGTTATATACCCTTTGTTGGCTATGACAGAGGTCAAACGTTTTCTGTAGTCTTCACAAGGTTTTCACACACTGTTGCTGGTATTTTGGCCATTCCTCCGGCAGATATACTCTAGAGCAGTAATGTTTTGGGGCTGTCGCGGGGCAACACAGATTTTCAACTCCCTCCAAAGATTTTCTATGGGTTGAGATCTGGAGTGGTGTGTGGCCTGGCTAGGCCACTCAGGACCTTGAAATGCTTCTTACGAAGCACTCCTTCGTTGCCCGGGCGGTGTGTTTGGTATCATTGTCATGCTGAAAGACCCAGCAACGTTTCATCTTCAATGCCCTTGCCGATGGAAGGAGGTTTTCACTCAAAATATCAAGATACATGGCCCCATTCATTCTTTAGTTTACACGGATCAGTCGTCCTGGTCCCTTTGCAGAAAAGCAGCCCCAAAGCATGATGTTTCCACCTCCATGCTTCACAGTAGGTATGGTGTTAACTCAGCATTCTTTCTCCTCCAACACACGACAAGTTGAGTTTTTACCAAAAAATTCTATTTTGGTTTCATATGACCATATGACATTCTCCCAATCCTTTCTGGATCATCCAAATGCTCTCTAGAAAACTTCAGACGGGCCTGGACATGTAATGGCTTAAGCAGGGGGACACGTCTGGCACTGCAGTATTTGAGTCCCTGGCGGCGCAGTGTGGTACTGATGGTAGCCTTTGTTACTTTGGTCCAGCTCTCTGCAGGTCATTCACTAGGTCCCCCCGTGTGGTTCTGGGATTTTTGATCACAGTTCTTGTGATCATTTTGACCACGGGGTGAGATCTTGCGTGGAGCCCAGATCGAGGGAGATTATCAGTGGTCTTGTAGGTCTTCCATTTTCTAATAATTGCTCCAACAGTTGATTTCTTCACACCAAGCTGATTACCTATTGCAGATTCAGTCTTCCCAGCCTGGTGCAGTTCTACAATTTTGTTTCTGGTTTCCTTTGACAGCTCTTAGGTCTTGGCCATGGTGGAGTTTGGAGTGTGACTGTTTGAGGTTGTGGAAAGGTGTCTTTTATACTGATAACGAGTTCAACCAGATGCCATTAATACAGGTAACCAGAGGAGGACAGAGGAGCCTCTTAAAGAAGAAGTACAGGTCTGTGAGAGCCAGAAATCTGACTTGTTTGTAGGTGACCAAAATACTTATTTTACCGAGGAATTTACCAATTATTCTTTAAAAATCCTACAATGTGATAATCTCATTTTGTCTCTCATAGTTGAGGTATCATAGTTGAGGTATACCTATGATGAAAATTACAGGCTCTCATCTTTACTCTCCTCTTTTTAAGTGGGAGAACTTGCACATTGGTGGCTGACTAAATACTTTTTTGCCCCACTGTGTATATATATATATATATATAATATAGATATAATATATTATATATACAGTGGGTACAGAAAGTATCAGACCCCCTTAAATTTTTCACTTGTTATATTTGCAGCCATTTGCTAAAATCAGTTAAGTAATTTTTTTTTCCTCATTAACGTACACACAGCACCCCATATTGACAGAAAAAACACAGAATTGTTGACATTTTTGCAGATTTATTTAAAAATGAAAAACTGCAATATCACATGGTCCTAAGTATTCAGACACATTGCTGTAACACTCATATATTTAACTCAGGTGCTGTCCATTTCTTCTGATCATCCTTGAGATGGTTCTACACCTTCATTTGAGTCCAGCTGTGTTTGATTATACTGATTGGACTTGATTAGGAAAGCACACACCTGTCTATATAAGACCTTAAAGCTCACAGTGCATGCCAGAGCAAATGAGAATCATGAGGTCAAAGGAACTGCATGAAGAGCTCAGAGACAGAATTGTGGAAAGGCATAGATCTGGCCAAGGTTACAAAAAAAAGTCTGCTGCACTTAAGGTTCCCAAGAGCACAGTGGCCTCCATAATCCTTAAATGAAGACGTTTGGGACGACCTGAACCCTTTCTAGAGCTGGCCGTCCGGCCAAACTGAGCTATCGGCGGAGAAGAGCCTTGGTGAGAGAGGTAAAGAAGAACCCAAAGATCACTGTGGCTGAGCTCCAGAGATGCAGTAGGGAGATGGGAGAAAGTTGTAGAAAGTAAACCATCACTGCAGCCCTCCACCAGTCGGGGCTTATGGCAGAGTGGCCCGACGGAAGCATCTCCTCAGTGCAAGACACATGAAAGCCCGCATGGAGTTTGCTAAAAAAACACCTGCAGGACTCCAGATGGTGAGAAATAAGATTTCTCTGGTCTGATGAGACCAAGATAAAACATTTTGGCCTTAATTCTAAGCGGTATAATGTGGAGAAAACCAGGCACTGCTCATAACAAACCTGTCCAATACAGTCCCAACAGTGAAACATGGTGGTGGCAGCATCATGCTGTGGGGGTGTTTTCAGCTGCAGGGACAGGACGACGGTTGCAATCGAGGGAAAGATGAATGTGGCCAAGTACAGGGAGATCCTGATGGAAAACCTTCTACAGAGTGCTCAGGACCTCAGACTGGGGCGAAGGTTTACCTCCCAACAAGACAACAAGCCTAAGCACACAGCTAAAATAACAAAAGAGTGGCTTCACAACAACTCTGTGACAACAACTTCTTGAATGGCCCAGCCAGAGCCCTGACTAAAACCCAATTGACCATCTCTGGAGAGACCTAAAAATGGCAACGTTTACCATCCAACCTGACAGAAATGGAGAGGATCTGCAAGGAGCAATGGCAGGGATCCCCAAATCCAGGCGTGAAAAAACTGTGCATCTGTTCCCAAAAAGACTCAGGGCTGATAGATCAAAAGGGTGCTTATATAAATACTGGCAAAGGGTCTGAATACTTAGGACCATCTGATATTTCAGTATTTCTTTTTTAATAAATCTACAAAAACGTCAACAATTCTGTGTTTTTCTATCAATATGGGGTGCTGTGTGTACATTAACGAGGAAAAAAAATTAACAAATGATTTTAGCAAATGGCTGCAATATAACAAAGAGTGAAAATTTAAGGGGGTCTGAATACTTCCGTAACCCACTGTATATTTAGAATACTAATCCATTTTGATTAATTTGAGTAAAAATTAGTTTTCTTTACCAAGAAAGTGGCAAGATGAAAACCACTATTTTCTGTTTCAAACTTTCACATCGCATCTTTAGGTTATAATAACATTAAAAAAAATTCAAATCCAGATTTAGATTTTCAAAGAATTATTATAAAATTGTATTCTTTTTTCCCCAAAATGCAATAAATCCATAATTCGTTTTTTTTTCAAAATGCAATAAATCCATTGAATCAATATAAAAGTTATTTTCATATAGAAACTGTTGAAAATACACAACATAGACATACACATATGACAGCCTCTGAACTTGGTAAATACTAATCTTATATACAGGCACTGAACTAAAAATACATTCAATCAATCATCGCTCCCAAAATGAATTCAACGGGTCATTTTGTTAATGCTATAAATTAATTACAACAATAAAAGACAATTTCATCATGAACATACATGAACAACAATATCACATTAAACCACAGAAATTTCAAAATTATATTTCCCTTACCTTCAACTTCCAAAAATGCATTCATCTTTGCCATGTTACATTAATTTAGTTGACTAGTGCTATATGCTGTATTAACAAAAACATTAATGGCATAAATAAAAACACTGAATGCGACCCTCATCTGCGATATGAACGCGGATATAGCAGTGAACTATGGCTCTGTGTAGTAAATGTTGCTCCATCTGAAAGCAGGTGATGGAGGTTTACTACCAATCACGGAACCGGCTTTAATGACGAGATGCGCATGACAATCACATGCGATTATGTGCAGCCCTAAATTTGTTTGTTGATAAAGTACAAAACAGATGAGGAAAACTAGGAAGCAGGGTGTATTCAAAGCACCGCCATTACTGTCTAGAGTGCGTGGAATGGTGCGCTGTGGTTGGTTGTTACTGTTTACAGTGTGTGGAATGGTGCGCTGTGATTGGTTGAGCGGATACATCGCATTCTGCAGAGAAGGGAGACTTCATGGCATTTGTCGCGGTTTGGAAAAAAATTGAGAAAACATGACAGAATAACTCGGCAAATATCACATTTTGAGTAAAATAAAAAATGGACTTTTCAATAACGACCAGATACAATACTGATTTTGGCAGAAACAAATTTTTTTTTTAAATGGTGTTTATCGCGTTTTGGAACCAAACTCTTCATATAATATTATATATATATATTCACATACTATATTTTTTTCTACATTAGAATGTGGTCTGTTTAATTCAATTATTTCTGAGCAAAAAATAATTAAAATCTTTTAAAATATAATAAAATTTAGTATGATAACTTTTCCTTTCACATATTTTAAGTCAGAATAAGTATGCTGTTTATGTTAAGTTGAATGACGATGAAACATTATTTCATCCACATTTTGACATTTATTTCCACATACTTTACTTGCATTTAATATGCTTTATGTGTATATAAAAATCACTTTTATAAAATGAATTTACTGCAGACACCGAAATGGGACACGGTCTTGACTCAAAGATATATATATATAGTATCAGCATTGTAAATATTACAGAATATGTTTAGTATATAAAATATAACCAAAATAAATAAATAAAATAAACGGAACTTAAATGAAATTAAATCTCTGGTAAGTTAATATTGTTTGTACTTAATAAAAAGAACCAATATTAATGGCAATCTTTCAGTACTATGCCAATTCTATTAATTCTCATTTTCATTTAGTTTAACCTGATTTACTAAAATAACTAAAATAAAAACTATAGACATGTAAAAAAAATCATAAAGAAAACACAAAAAGTTCAAACGAAACTGGAAAATATAAAAATTACTAATTCAATATAATAAAAATTACAATATTATGATACTAAAATAACACTGATAATACTTTGCACCCTATTTACTTTATTTTTTTAACTTTTATTTTCTTTGTTTTCATGCAACTTTTAGGAAAGAGTTAATTATAATAAGCACATTCATAACTAGGCAATACATGAGTCACAAAATAAAGCCTGATGGGCCGGATGTGACTGTTGGAGCACTATGGCATAATTAAACCTTTATTTAACTTGAAATCAACTGCAGTTCTTTAAAACTGTGAGTAACTGGTTGGTGCTATTAAATACATAATTTCTGTGCTGAATCATTTCATGCTTTCTGAAAAACATATCTGAAAAGAAACAAACTAATTGCTTGTGGGAAATTAATTTCCAAAATGGAGCAATTCTGACCTCAGGGTCACATTTACAGGCCCATCTCTGCTGATGACTGCCCTCTGTCTTTACGCCCTCAAGTCAAATTAGTCTGTGTGCATGAGTGTGCGTGGGTGTGTGTGTGTGTGTGTGTGTGTGTTGTGTGATGGGATGCGGAGGAAAGTTGAGGTCTGGGATTCAGACAGTAAGAACATCGCCATGTGAATTAGAATCTTGCGTTGACTGATATGAGAAACAGAAAGAGGAAGTGTATGTCAACGCTGAGTAAACCAATGTGATTGAATGGTGCAATAGTACTGGACACCTTTGCTACTTTGCTAATGAAACGCACATTGTACCTCCCAGTGTGGCCATCTATGAATTAATCACAATGTAATAACATGATAGAGTAATGTTTTAAAGGAATAGTCCACCTAAAATAAAAATTTGCTGAAAATGTACTCACCCTCAGGCTATCCAAGATGTAGATGAATTTTTCTTAATCAGAAGAGATCTGTAGAAATGTATCATTACATCACTTGCTCACCAATAGATCCTCTGCAGTGAATGGGTGCCGTCAGAATGAGAGTCCAAACAGCTGATAAAATCATCACAATAATCCACAACTAATCCACACTACTCAGTCCATCAGGTAATATCTTGTGAAGGTGTGAAAAGTATTTGTTGCAAGAACATAAATACACCATTAAGGATTTTAACTTTAAGCTGTGTTCTGGAAAAAAATAAGAGTCCATAATTTATAATAATGCTTCCTCCAGTGAAAAGGTCCATCCCCTGTTGTCCTTTCACATTAAAATCCTCCGACATGTTTGTTTAGATCTGTTTTGGACTGTTTCACTATTAAATGGTGCTGTGCATATTTCTCTCCTGATTCAGAACAGACGACTTTTTCACTGGAGAAAGCAATATTATGGATTGTGGACTCATATTTTAGATGGACGCAACCGTTTGCAGTTAAAAGTGTTATTGATGGATTTGTTTCTTATAAACACAACTTTTAACTTCACAAGACATTAACGGATGGAAACTGGAGAGTGGTGTGGATTAATTGTGGATTATTGTGATGTTTTCATCAAAGTGTTTGGACGCTCTTTCTGCGGCACCCATGAATGCGAGGATCATTGGTGAGAAGTGAGTAATGTGAATTTCTCCAAATCTGTTCTGATGAAGTAAACAAATTCATCTACATCTTGGATAGACTGAGGATGAGTTAATGTTCAGCAAATTTTTATTTTTGGGTGAACTAATAAATATACAAAAGGGGTCATATTGCATAGACAACACTATTTCTCCTTTCTAATATTAGTCAAGCTTTCATGCACCAATACCAGTGAGAATGTATTTAATATAATCTTCTTCTTCTGGTGTATAATATCGGATCGGCCAGGCTCGGCCACCACCCAATCACAACGATCCCTCAAACCTGAGTTCTGAGCACCAGCACCTGTCACCAATCAAGCACCTCAATACCAGCCTGCATAAAAGCACACACCTCAGACACCCTCACTGTACGGTCTCGTATACACGTAGAGGACTCAAGGACTTTGCTACTACTTCCATTTGAATACTTACTGCATTACTTACCTCCTGTGTTCCTCCAAGTGTCTCCTGTATCTCCTAGTTCCCAGATCGCTGAGGTGTGTGCTTCCCCCGTATCCCTTCCAGCCTCACTCAAGCCAAAGACTCGGATTACTCCACTCTCCATATCCTTTGCACTATCCGGATTCTTTTCCCTCACCATCCACTTCCTCCGAGACCCGACACCAGTACTCAATGTAAACTAACTAAAATATTTTGATATACGCTAACTGTTGTGTCAGACCCTATTCCGGAACAATTAGAATGTAAAAATACTATATTTATTAATTAAATATATTTATATAAAATTTTATAAATAAAATATCAAATCACAAAAATTCAGTTTTCAAGTACTGCTTCTTCTGAACTTTCTCTTTAGATTAGAATCAGCACTTCATGTCGACTCTCTTTCTCTCTCCCTCACTATATCTGTCCCCTAGGGACCCCAAAAGACCCTGCGAATTACCTGTATAGGAATTATGAGTAAGTGACCTCAAGAGTGGGCATGAAAGAATGAAGGGAAATTGATGCCACCACTGCCCCAACCCATTATTTTTCTATTTTTATTTTGAAATGAAAATCCTTTTGAATGAATCATGTTCTGAATTTATATATAATGCTATATATTGTTACTTGAGACCTAGTTCACCTGGATTAATTCAACGCATTCTTCAGTAATGTCCAACATGATTCATCTGTTGGATTGGGATCATTGCAATAAATTAACTGACATCACAAAGGGGCCAAGATATATTAAGGCATTAACAAAAGCATGAAATGGAAAATAATAAAATATTCAATAAAAATGGTTTTAAAATGGATTAGGACATGATTTGCTTAGCAAGTACACAGAGGAGACTTGCTCACCGTGGTCTGTCCGTCTCGTTCTTTAAAACTTTTTGTGAGGGCGAATAGGGAAATATGGGTGACGCGACTCACATGCATTCAGATGATTTTAGTCAGAACTTTCCAGACAAATTCATACTCCTCTTTTAGCAATAAAACAACATAATAAACTGCAATGGATGCACATTTTGTGTGTACTTGATGTTTTGATGCCAGAGGGAATCATGGGAAATGTAGATTGGTTGCACAAGTCTGTCAGCTCATAAACCAACTATTTATCGCTATTCTTCATCAAGAGGAAATGCATCTTGATTATGAATTTACACTGGACTACAAATTGACTTTGCCACCTCAGTTCAGAAGTCCACCACATCTCCTCTCTAGAACCTTTTTTTTTTTCATTTGGTTTTGTTCAGCGTTAAGACAAAGACAGAAGAGACGAACGCCTCGGGTAGAATGGTTAAATTTGTCCATCGTAGCTGTGGCATTATTAAACCGAATGAAACATATGCAGGTCTGGCTGGTGTGGCCTGCTCACAGAACCTTTTCTCTTAGTGATTAGATTAGGCCTACTATTAATTTATGTTAGCCATGAGTGCAAGGTGTCATGGCTTTTCTCACTTTTATGATAAAATGAAGCAAATAAAAGAATTTAATAAAACCAGTGGTGAACTACTGGCAGAGAGGGACCAGTGTTTCAAGTAAAACGTTCAAATTAATGTTCTGGGTTCAATAAAAGTTAAGCTGTATCGACAGAACCTGTGAAATACTGTCAGTTACCACAGCAAATAATTTAAACTCATCCCTCATTTTGTACAAATGAACAACCAACCAGCAAAAGACTACCCACAGACTGCCATTGTAAGTGTGAAGCTGTTACCAACGTTTTTTCCAAACTCAGGAAATCTAAATTATTTCCTGTGACAATCAACATTGTTATATATTTACTGTCATACACTAATAAATGCTGTTGACAGAACTTACCTTGTCAAACGTCCAGTCTTTCCACGCTGAGAAGTGAGAATAAAACTGCTCCCTGATGTAAAACGGTAACAGCCAATCAGATTTGATTCTTAATATACAGACACGTGCAGCGGGACTTTGGACCAATGAGGTTTCGCTATGGGCGGGGCTTCCTAGCGTGACTCCACGAAAACGAGAAGGGTGTTCCTGCACAACCGGAGGCTGCAGTTTCAGGACCGCAGTTCTAGGACCCTATTATTTTGTAACAGCGCCATCTACCGAATTGGATAATATAGCGGAGGCTGCAGTTTCCGCATTTCTGGGACCCTGGTGGTTTAGTTTGTAGTAGTGTTTGTACATTGTTGTTAAAGATATTGAATCTCAGGAACATTTTTTTTATTTCAATTGTGATTTTTGATTTATAAATGCATCAGAAGTTAATTACAAAGTGTGTAATACCTGCTTTGAGTTAACAATTTTAAATTTAAATGAATTTACACTTAAAATATAAATGAAAAATGTATTTCAGTCTTTAAACAAGTGGAGTACTTTAAGTCTTAGTTTCTTGAAATATACTGTAAATTGATTAGCCCCCTTAAGTTTAACTAGCTCATTATCAGGTATAATAAAGATGGAATCAAATGAAATCAGCATTTGCAGTCACTAAATTACAGCCAGATATTTAAAAGTTTGTAGAGAGGCAAGACACAAGACTCAAGAATGATTCAAGAATGCATATTTATATACTGTATATACTCATTTTTGCAATAACACATAATACAACATCTTTAAAAAATACCCCCTTTTCCATCAGTTGCTGCATGCACAGAGAGGATGTAGGCTTCAACTCCTGAGAGAGATAAAAAAGAGGGGGGGGATTAAATAAGAAACATTTGCTTTTACATGTTTAACTCTGTAATATATATTTCTGATTTAACACGTATGCACTGTTGGGGTTGTAGAGAGAGAGAGAGAACCAAACAGAATAATCATGTTACTGACATCTAACTCCAAACTCCAAATTTAAGTATATAAGAGTAAAACCCACCAACTGAATGTTCTCTCTTCTTTCCTCAGTTGTTTGTCAATTCGGTAACACTTTCTATGAAGCCTGTATTTATAATACATTTTAAGGGTTTTCTTAAGGCATTATAATTAATGCATAAAGCATTATAAAAAAAGCTTAATAATATGTTGTATCATCTCATAAATAACCATAACATTTATAAGACATTATAATACTTACGCATTTGTGGTTATAACTTTTAAGAGTATGATTACGTATAACATGAATACCATAATAAATCCACTTAATTTATAATGGATTATCTTGACATTGTTTATTTAAGATCTGGACAGTATCTTACTACATCTTGTGAGTGGTTTGATGTTGAGTGTTATTTGAGTGTTTCCTGTGATAATGTTAATTTTGATGTGAGCTAGTTTAAGACTAGTTGTAATACTTTCAAATTAAAAAATGCAACATGTGTTTTTTTATTAGATAACCTTTTATGGTTACACTTTACTTGAAGGGGTGTGCATAAGACTGACATTACACCTTCATAATCATGACATGACACCTACATAATCATGACATGACACATGTCATGAATATTAAGGAGGTTTTATGCATGTTTATGACACTGTCATTAAGTGTCATTCGCTTTCATTTCTGTACTTTTTAATGCAAATATGACATTGTTTGAGATGTCTTTGTTATGGTCTATGGTTAGGGGTAGGGTTAGGTTAAGGTTAGGTCAAATATGTCATATTTGCATTAAAAATGACATAACTGAGCGAATGACACTTAATGACAGTTGTCATAAACTTGCATAAAACCTCCTTCATATTCATGATTATGTAGGTGTCATGTCATGATTATGAAGATGTCATGTCAGTCTTATGCACACCCCTTCAAGTAAAGTGTTACCCATTTTATTTTGATGGTCCTCTTTAGTCTATTGACTATAAGCAACTTTGCAACTACATGTCAACTAACTCTCATTAGAGCATTAGTAGACTGTTAGGTTAGGGTTAGTAGAATAATTTGCTGTAACTTGCAAAGTTGCGTATATGAGTACATATCTGTTGGGGACCATCAAAATAAAGTGTTAGAAGATATTAAGCAGACAATCTACTAATATTCTAATGACTGCTAGTTGATATGTAGTTGCAGAGTCACTTATTAACAGCTGTTTAAAGGGTACCATCAAAACAATCAAACTGATATTACGATAAAAATAGTTAAAAGCAAATGTGTACACATTCATCTGATATGATATCAGATCTTATGGCTGTTTGAGAAAAAATATTATTGTTATTATTTATAAGTGGTCTTTGTCTGCTTTAAGTACAGTGAAGTTACTTCACTTAAAGCAGACAAAGAGCACTTAATAATAATAAGACCACATTAAAGCATTTTGGAATGTTTTCATGAAGACTTTGTATTTGTTATTTTACAGTAAAAACACAAATAAGATGTACTAAGTTATTGTGCAGATCTTAAACAATGGCAATATATGAGACTTATAATACATTATAACTATAAGAGATATAATCCATTGTAACTTAAGTGGATGCAATGTGTTCCTTGTGTGTTATAAATCATCATAACTTAACCACAAATAAGTATCATAATACATTAAAACTGTTCTTACGATTATTTATAAGATGATGCAACATATTATAAGGTTTCTTATAATGCATTATTCATTCCTTATAATGTTTTAATAATAACCTTATAATGTATTATAAATACAGGCTTCATAGAAAGTGTTACCGTCAATCCTTTTATTAAAATCTTCCACTTCACTGAAATGGTTATCAGAGAACAATCACTGTTGGGTTAACAGAAATATCTGTAACAAAATGTGCACTGGGCATTGTGCAAAAATAATTCATAATCTACTCTGACCTGTAATGATAATCCGGACCAGAAAGGAAGACCTGCTCAGCCTCCTGCAATGAGAAATTCCGTAGGACAGCCAGGGCATATATGATGGCCTGTGAAAAAACAGTTCATTTAAGTATACTATTAAAGCACTACTGAACAGCAAGCCATTATACATTGGTCCATACACGAGTAGCACCAGCATGCAGTTTATACAGTAGATTTTGTAAGGACACTCACAAACACATTACATGGTCTGTCATACCTCTGCACTTCATCTGTGAAGCTCAGTTGTGTTGGTGTCCTCTGCAGCTCTCCTTTCAGATAGGCAAACAGGACAGTTGTTCCTCAATGTCGAGGTAGACAGGCACTCGGGAAGAGGTTAGCTTATGAGACCACTTAGAGGGCTTCCCGTTGAGTACACCCTATGGGCAAACCATGGTGCAAAAACAGTTATTTTGAGGAAATTGATACATTTAAGGTAAAGATACAATAATTTGCAGCATAGTTAAAAGATATTGTTAATGTTATTCCTAATTAAGGCCCTTGGTGAACCTTTACTATGAGTTTGTTTGTAATGATAATGATAAATGCTCCTCAGATCCCTGTAACTTTATAATGAAGTCCAGCGGTCTCTTTACCTCTGCAGTGTGGTCATCGACAGCCTGAATGTGGATTTCCTCTGAGATAGCACTCTGTACACTGTCTGAAGAGTTGCTTGGAGCAGGTTTCTGGCCTCATCAGTCCAGAAGGCAAACCGCTGACCATGCCTTTCAAACATCAACCAGATTAATCTAAAGTACTGCCAAAAGGACAGGCTAATAACACATATTGTTATGTGCACTGCTCATTGCAACCAAGCAATGAGCCCAGTTTAATTATGAAAGATGATTTATACTTAACTAATATGCTAAAACAATGAGTATCAAACAAGTTTTCACACTAATACAGTAAGCTACAGGTAAATCTCACATCAACATGCTTTTATCATCTTTTTAGGTTTAATTAATGTGCTGGCTAGATTTACATATTTTAGTCATTATGTCAACAAGGTTTAGCCTAATTAAACCATGGTCACGAATTAAGAACGTCGTAATAATCAATAAAACTAGCAATCGGGAATTCATTATTATTTCTTAGCAGTTCTCATGTTGGCTATGTAAACTTTGCATCGTTTTAAGGTTATAAAATAAAACTTAATTGAAAATCGGTAAAGTTACTCACTCTGATTGCTGTCCATGTCGTCCATCTTTAGCGATCCAATTCGGTAGGTGGCGCTGTTACAAAATAATAGGGTCCTAGAACTGCGGTCCTGAAACTGCAGCCTCCGGTTGTCCTAAGAACTGCAAGCCTCCCGTTTGTGCAGGAACACCTATTGGCGAAAACAGATGAAAGAAAAAAAGAAAGAAAGAAAGAAAGAAAGAAAGAAAGAAAGAAAGAAAGAAAGAAAGTCCGACTCATTTCGGCAAATCAGTTCTTAAGAAAAGTACATAATATAGCATATATATATATATTTTTAAATATTATGAATTATGCATCTGCCATTAAAATAAATGGGAATGATAACGGATAGATCTCCAGGTAATATCAGGCCTTCTTGGATGGAGTGCATCTAGACGTTCTCCAATATTTTTCATATTGGAAAAGCATGTCTGGGGCTCTTTCCAAATCACTTGAAGAAACTTCAGAATAATTATATTCAGTAGCTTCAAATGGCCTTATTAAAACTAAAACACTTATTTTCCACTGCTTGTGGTCCCTCGGTGAGCCAATGTTTACCTCAATTTCCAGTGTGTTCTGTTTTAATATTGACAAGTACACACGCACACAAATGCGCATACATTTTAACAGAAACATGAATTCTCTGTCTGGCAGGTCTTCAAATTTCTGCAGCAACTTTCCACTTAGCAAAACAGCCACAAGGGAAAAGGGCAACAGATTCAAAGAGGAAACCGTCTGAAGCACTTGCTACCAATTCCCAGCAGACCCTGTGTGAACGGACTACCGGAGGAGCCTGCTTTTACTCCATGCTGATGTGCTCACCGCAGGAACTACTTACTGTTTAAGTGTCTCATGACATTTGTGGCCTTCCTCATCCTCACCAACCCAAACATCATCATAACGACATGAAGCTATCTGACTAAATTTTTTAATTAAAAAAAAGGAAGAAATAAAAATAGATAGTCTATACAAAATATTGAACTCAAGTATCGCACATAGAACATGTCCAACCTGGTCTGATGAGAACTCAAAATAATTTGTACGAAATGGCAAAACATACAACTTGGGTTGTGCAAAAAACATAAGATCCAAACCAAAACCTAAGTATTAAGCCTAACCTGTAAATCTACCCATGATTGTTGTAGGGGAAAAAATTTATTAAAGTTGTACAATATATTATGATTTCACAAGCTTGAACAAATTATGAGATTTTACGAGTTGTCATGGAATGCAATCATGTATCTTGAATACACTATTCCCTGATTTGCATAATTCCTTAAGTGAATCTTTCACTAAAACAATGCAGACCGCAAGTAAATGGCAAGTAAATTTCTGATTGTCCAACCTGGTCATGAGAAGTCATCATTTGTATAAGAAGGCAAAATCAGAAGTAAACTTACGACTTAGGTCGTGAAAAAAAACAAAAAAACAAAAAAAAAAATAAAACCACACAACTAAAACATCAGACCAACAAATAAAAAGACCTATGATTGTTATAGGGGGATAAAAAAAAATTCAAAAGTCATATGAATTATATGGTTTTGCAAACTTGTTGAAATTATTAGATTTTACGAAATGTCATGGAATTGTGTTGATTGTGTCTTTCTGTACAAGAGATCACAAATCTCGAACTTTGCACTATTAACTGATTTGCATAATTCCTTTAGAGAATTGTGCGCTGAAACAACACAGACAGCCAATTGTCATTGTTAGCGAATTCCCTCATTTGATTTCTCATTGTCCAACTGTCACGGAACTGCTGCTGTGTAGGAGCGCGGAGCCGTAGGAGAATTTTACTAATTTTAATAACCAAAAGGAAACAGAAAAAACACGTAGCAAGGTTGACATGAACAATTCCGGACAAGGGAGAACAGAACGGGCTCGAACTCAAATAGGGCAGATAACGAGGGGCAGACAGGTGATGAGGATAACTAATAACAAGGAACAGGTGATTACTAATAATGGGAAAAGGAACTGGAAGGACCAAATAAGGACAAACAGGAACTAAAAAAGGAACACACACACGTGATAGATATCGCCCGCTCCCGGAAGGCGCGTCCCGCGCCGTAACAGTACCATCAGGGAGGGGGGGGCAGGCGAGGATCTGGGAGTTCAGGGGGCCATGGCAGATCAGGGAGTTTAGGTTGCCATGGCGGATCAAGAAACTCAGGTGGCCATGGCGGAGCAGACAGTTCAGGAAGCCAGGCAGAGCAGGCAGTTCAGGTTGCCATGGCGGAGCTGGCAGCTCAGGAGGCCATGGCGGATCAGGAGACTCAGGGGGCCATGGCAGATCCTCCGTGGCTTTAGCTGGTTTGGACACAGGTAATGCCCCCCCCCCCCACCCCCCCCCCCCACCCACACCCCCCCCACCCCCAAAAAAAAAAAAAATTTTTCTTGGGGAAAACTATGAATCCTTGGGGGCGCTCTGGAGGAGCCGGCTCTGGAGGGCGCTCTGGAAGGCGCTTTCGAGGAGCCGGCTCTGGAGGGCACTTACGAGGAGCGGACACTGGAGGGCGCTCTGGAGGTGCAAGGCTGGTTAACTCGGGGGAATCCGGAGATGAAGGAGGGCTGGACGGGGCCAGCGGAAACAAAGGAGAATGATTCCGGGGTGAGGACAGGAGCCAAGAACTCCGGAGGCAGCGCCATGTCCAGGAGCACAAAGTCAGCGGTGGCCGGTTTTATTAATTTTACTAATTTTAATAATCAAAAGGAAACAGAAAAACACACGTAGCAAGGTTGACATGAACAATTCCAGACAAGGGAGAACAGAATGGGCTCGAACTCAAATAGGGCAGATAACGAGGGGCAGACAGGTGATGAGGATAACTAATAACAAGGAACAGGTGATTATTAATAATGGGAAAAGCAACTGGAAGGACCAAATAAGGACAAACAGGAACTAAACAGGAACACACATGTGACACCAACCTCATGAGATGGCAAAATTGGAAGTAACTCTAGAAATTGTATAGAAATAGAAATTGTAGAATTCTGTTGAATGTGTCTTTCTTGTTTCTCAAATTTGCACTGTTAACTGATTTGCATAATGCTAGATATCATGGGCGTCTCACAAGGCAAACTTGAGAAGCCACAGAATCAGTGTTGCCATGTCTGTGGTTTTCCCTCGGAATTGGGTTACTTTAACATTGTTGCTGCGGGTTGTTTTTCATGTCCACAGGTTGAAGCGACCCCAATAATGTGATATTTAGCCCCTAGAGAGCGAATTTTACCAGGGAACCCCCACCAAAAAACTTGGATTTTACTCCCCAAAATGCCATTTTTTAACAGAGGATCCCCCTCGAAACGCGATTGGGGTTGTTTTGAGTAGCGATTGGACAGGTTTTGTTGTGAAAACCTGACAACCCTGCACAGAAACTCCATTACTCACCATATAACCTCATTGGAGTCTAAAAGAAACATTTGAAATGTTGTTTTTCTAATGGTGTCACTCAAACTTTGTGCACTGAACTGAAATAATGGACCCCATCATCATTTATATCATGTCGTTTGTGTCCCCGCAGACTAATTTTATAAACTGCTTTCTGCAATTAAACACTTGTAGCACTGCATTTCTGCTGTTTGTTTTTTCTCAGATGCGCTGTGAGACTGCTTCACTGTGCTTAACACACACACACACGCTGATTCTCTGATACACAGCTGCATTTCAGTGGCTTTAAGTGTATTGCTCATTTGACAAACATAAATTGATTTCCCACAGGGTGGATTGCGAGGAAAAAGTAGGGTCCAGGATGGGGCAAACAAATTCCTCTATTCCGCTCCCCCCCGCTTCCCATCGCTCTCTTTAATAAGATGTCTGCTTCTTTGTTTGCCTGCTGTAAAAAAAAGAGAGAGAAACTGCTACTGATGAACAGCATTGTATGAAAAAAGAGCTGTGGGGTCTCTTCTGAAAGCACTCAGCCTCTCTTTAAGCTTGACCTTTGAGGCTTCTCGAATTTCTGAATTCATTGGCGTTGTTTAAAAGCGGCCCACAAACACAGATCTGTTGTACGCATGTGGATAGCTGCGAGCCAAGTCTAAAAGTTTCAAATGAAACGGCATCTGGAGACCAAGCGTTTTGGCTGTTGGTTCTGTCATTCAGTGCAGTCATCTGCTGTGATGAGGTACAAATAAAGTTTATCATGCAGTGCAACATATGCTAGCTCTCAAAACCCATGATGTGACGCTCATTTTCTCAGTCATTATGTCTAGCCTGCCTCCTGTTTAAGCTTGGATTTGGTCCTGGGAGGCCCGGGGCACCAGCTTCTTTGAAGGCCCCCAGTTGCTGTTAGAATTCCACATAGACTTCCATTTCTAAAGTTCATTACTTTAGATGCAATGTTTATTTGTTGTCACACACAGTGGTAATCAAATGCTGTCAATAGAGATTACTCAGAACATTCCTTTAATTATGTAAGCTCATTTCAAACCCATAGTATGAGAATTCAATGTATGTATATACAGTGTTGGGCAGTAACTAGTTACTAGTAACTTAGTTACTGTAATAATATTACTTTTTGCAGTAACTAGTAGTGTAAGTAATTACTAATAAGATTTCAGTAATAATATTACAGTTACATCCATAAAACAGCTTAGTTACTTAATTACTCAACCCCACTCGCTGATTTAAAATCCAACAATCAAATAATCCAACAATCATAATTTTCACGACTCGCACATGCAAGTGATGTCCCCAGTGCAGCAGGCAAGCATGGAATATGGAAAAGCTTACATTCAGAAGATAGAAATATTGCACTGTATTGATTTTGTCAGGAAAAAAAAGATGATCTGAACACCGTTGTGTAAGTTGTGGCTTTACTTTACTCTGGCATTACATCCCACCCACATCCCTCTGACCAGCATGTGGTACATTATATTACTATAATGAAAAAATATTTTTGGAAAATTTAACTTTTTTTTTTGTGATTTGACAAAATACATAATGAAATATAATTGTATATGGGTAAAGGAGAAATTACAATTAGCTTCAAGCTACACATGACACTTTTACTTAAAAGTCACTATCAATCACTATTGAGTGTTTGTAATCATTTCTGACTGCTATCCAATGTGGATTTTGGTCAAATGATGATGCAGAAATATGTTGTTAGTAACATTCTAAAAGAATTTATGTGGAAGATACACAGTTACAACTTCTGTGGGGCGTGAAGAAACAGTAGTGTAACTAGTAGTGTAAACTGAATACTGTTGTTTCCAGAAAGTAATAAGTAAAGTAACAACATTACTTTTGAAATGAGTAACTAGTAACGAGTAATACATTATATTTTTGCAGTAGGGAGCCCAACACTGTGTGTGTATATTTATAATTATATATGAATTAAAGATAGATAATATATATAATATATATAATACAACAGAAGGACTGTTAGATAAGTAATAATATTCACTAATATTATTTTAATTAATAAATAATAATAAATAAATACTTATTTAATTTTAATTATTTTAAAGTTTAAATTATGATTTCTTATAAAATTATAAATAGTAATATTATTTTTAGGTTATTATTATATATGTACTTAATGGTTGATGTAATAATACCAAAAGACAGAAGGTAGCATACAAGATATGGACTTTTCTTTTAATATGTTAATGTACTATTGTAATTTGATTAGTATTATTAATAATAATACGGATTATTATTTTGATTATACATTTTATTACTATATTTAAATCTTATGTAACAATTATTGTGTAAAATTATGCAATGTAATAATAATCTATTTAATATAAATTCAATATTTAACTTTTTCCTTTTTTATTTGCTTTTTACTTATTCTTGCTTTCATTTTATTATTTTATGGATTTATTAAGGATAACATTTCTTTTAAGTTTTTATTTTCAGCTTTTTGTTCAGATTTATAGGATATTGTTATTCTTTTTTATTGATAATGGATTATTATTATTATAATGTGCAAAGGTATTTAAGATAAAAAAAAAATAAGAATCATAGTGGTTTGTAAAAAATTGTTTAATATCTATTTGAGATAATTGTTACAAAGGTATTTTTTAAGATAATTAACTACTAATAATGATTATTATATGATTAATGTTGATATTGTAATGATTATGAGTATTGTTTTATAAACCATAGCTTATAATAATTAATTGTGATTTTTTTAAGAAAAACAACAACGGCCCCTTAGCATAAACATGTAGACTGTTATCAGACATTTTGTCACACAAAAAGTAATAAGAACCAATAATTTTCAAAGACATAAGCACTGTTTTGTTCAGATTTACTGTCAGGGTTCTGTTAATTGAAGAGTGGAATAAAGCATAAACCTTCCCTTCGATAATAATAATAATTATGATTATATTACTGTTATGATTAAAATAATTATTAGTGTGATAATTTTAAATAATATAAAAATATTTTTTGTTTGAATGATTGATTTTATTCACAGCCCTGTCTTTGACAAACTAGCTATTGAAAAACCTGGCAGCGGTTGTCCTCACCTGCGCTGATGTAATTAATTATCAAGTTCTCTCTCTCTCTCTCTCAAAGTTGACCAAAACACCCTCCTCCCTGCTCATTCACACTTCTGAAGTGAAGCTGATCAGTATAACCCCCTGCACTCCCACTGAATGTCCCTGTTCATCACCGCACGGCCATCTCTCTGGTCTCCCACTCACACTTCAGGACGGCCAGCAGGATCCACGCACCTCCTCCTCCCTCCCGACAGCTCATATCATGTCATACATGTATCTCAGCCGCAGCGCTGCCGTATCTTTAAAGTTCCCATTTAATACTTTTATGTCAGTTCGTAAAAGGTTCGGAAACCGGCGATACAGGTCCGTGCAATAAAAACCTTATTTTAAACTTTGTAATTATCACCCCGCTGACTTGGCGATTTAATGATGATTATAGATGAGATGAAATGATCATGATCCATCATAATTATGAAGGTCTCGATACATTCTCTCCAGCATATAAATGTATTGCTGCCACTGGGGAACTACACCACGGTTTGTAAAATGCTATTCCTGAATTTGCTCTGGGGGGGAAATGAAATGCGTAAATCACATAATTGTGAGGCACATAAACCACCGGATTTCTGAGGTGAACGGTCAGCTGAGACATTAAAGTCAAACTGAACTGAGAGATGGGCAAAATAATTGAAATTGAGGTGATAATCGCTGACAGATAACAGCAACTTTTCTCGTTTGTTCTTTAAATGTGAGAAAGTCGAGGAGATTCCATGTGATTAGGCCTATCTAAGGTTTAGAGAAGTTCTAAGGTGCAAAATAAGAGTTAAAGGAATATTATCAGATAAATGGGTGATTGGTCAGTTTGCATGTCCATCAAACAAACTTTTGAAGCGGGTGAATCATAAAATTGCTTAGTTTTGTGGTTATACTTTCAAAACTGTGTATTTTGATATTTATCCCAGTCAGTAGCCTACTTTGTTTCCATTGTAAACACATTGCTATAAACACAATTTTTGCTTTTGTGAAGATATACTTTTATATATATACTTTGTATACTTTGTGAAGACATACTTTTAACTCTTTCAGAGTCTGATCTCATAAGTGAAGCTTTGCTTTTCATAAGAAAAATTATCCAGTTGCCTTTCTAGAATGATACCAGACAAAAAAAAAGCCTCTGTACTTTTTATTTTTTTGAGTGTTTTCTCTCTTTGTATGTGCTAATTTTTTTCAGACCTCAATGGTTAAACACATTGAAAGCACAACCGGAAAACCAATATTATATAATAGCCATACATAGGTTTTTCAGATATGGCAATAACCCAGTGACAGGTATTTTGTAGATGTCATTCAAGACCTTTGTTTTCTTCCATTTTAGCAACTGGACTGGACACCTACTCCATCTCTCTACAACTGGATATCTCCAGTCACTCCACGCGTCCCGAGGGGGAAAAAACCAGCACAGCGAGAGGCCTGACCTCACCTTGACCTGGAGAAACTCTGTTGTCAGTCATTCGATATCTTGCTGAATATTCAACTCTTTTGTTGTGCATTTCTACAAATTCGCTAGCTAAACCAGCAGTCTGTTTGACACAGTTTATTAGTCGCAGACGAAAACTATCCCTTGTGTTGTGACACTAAAGATCCATCCATTATATTTATGGCGACAGATATAAAGTACATCAGAAGCCGGAGAAATTTGTCGTGACACCGGCCTGTCAGGTTCCAGTCAGACGAGCTCAACATCTTTTTGCTTAATGGTCCACAGCAAGATTTTAAATGAACCGTTACTGGCAGGGATAAAAAAAAAAAAACAATTAATCCACCAAACAATATCAACACCTTCACAATTAATTATACAATATGTCAGGGAAAATAAACGGGCCCTGCGAGAAAACACATCGACATGCACGTTGCAGCATAGTTTGACAGTTTTGCAGCACATTATGTGGCTTGGAGGCCAAGTTTGTAGTCCTTTGGCCCTTAAAAACTTTTTTTTCTTCACATTTTAAACAACATCCAGCATCGTTTGTGATGCATTGTCTTTGAATATGTCCCTCCACGTTGGCGGATCACAAAAATACCAGAATTACAAAACTACACCACTCACTGTATATCACAACAATACACTTCAGAAATGGACGAATCTGCACTGTGCTGTAATTGCATAATCATGCATTGTTGCATTTGTACAAAGCATGTAAGAGTCTATTTTTTCCTCTTCAGACTTGTTGTATAATGACACACAACATGTTGGCTTACTGTACACAAGTACTTCCCATAAACGCCAGGTGATATATTACACTGGCTAAAGGAAAAAAAGGGAAAAGAAAAACAGCAACCCATTCACACCACTCTCCTGTTATCTCTCCGGCAGAGGATCTTCTTGAAGGATCTTCGGAAGTCATTATTGAAGATGGTGTATATAATGGGATTGAGGGAGCTGTTGCAGTAGCCGAACCAGAAGAAGAACTTGAAAAGAGTTTCCGGCACACAGCTTTTGCAAAATGCCGTCAACGTGTAGGTGAAGAAAAACGGGAACCAGCAGATTACGAACACGCCTATGACCACCGCCAGGACGAACGTGAAGCGCTTTTCCCGGTTTTGACGGCCCTTCCACCTGCTGGTCTTTGTGGTCTGGAGGACCTCGCTCTTGTCACCGTCCTCCGGTTTGATTTGGCTCAGCTTGGTCTTTCCTTTTGAGCTCTTCTTCTTGATGGAGCAAGGGTTGGAGACCTTGTGGTCCGAGGACGACGATTCTTCCATGTCCATGCCGTTTATCTCGCCCTTGTCATCCTGTTTGGGGTTCGGATTCCCATTGAGCTTCTCAAGGGGATCGTTCTCCTTCTTGCCCGCTTCCTTTTTCCTCCGGTCCCCAGGTGGGGCTCTGGTTCTCTTCTTGGCGATCTGGTAGATTCGGATGTACACGAGGACCATGATGATGCAAGGCAAGAAAAACGAGCCGATGGAAGAGGAAACAATGTACCATTTTTCTTCGTTGATTTTGCAGGTGTTCCCCTCTTCCTTCTTCATGGTAATCAGAGGCGGGAAGGAGATCACGGCGGCGATGATCCAAACTATAAAAATAATGCGCTTGATTCGTTGCGGTGTGCGCTTGAGGTTGTACTCGATGGCTTGCGTGATCGACCAGTACCTGTCCAGACTGATGGCGCACAGGTGAGTGATTGAGGCCGTGCAGAAGAGAACGTCCAAGGCCAGGTAGATTTCGCACCAAACCTGCCCAAAGGCCCAGCAGCCCATCAGCTCATTCGCCAATGAGAACGGCATCACCAGAGTGGCCACCAATATGTCAGCGGAGGCCAGCGACACCAGGAACAGGTTCTGAGGAGCCCGGAGAGCTCGGCTCGTGAACACGGCGATGATCACCAGCACATTGCCAAAGACAATGAGGAGGATGAGGAGCCCCACCAGGACGCTCATAGGAAGGGCCACCAGCAGGGTGTACGGCGTATCTGTCCCATTGGTCGAATTGTCACACCTCATTGCTGAGAATCACAATCTCTTCCTCTCACAACTGAAATTATGTTTTTGGCCGATGGCACTTAATTTTTTTCAGCATTATTGAAGACAAGATATTTTTTTTTTGTCATTTTGGCATCTAAAAAATAAGGAGGAAAAATGATTTAAAGAAATAAGTATTAAAATTCAATAATAGTTTAAAAAAAATTTTTTTTAGAAACAAAGGTAAGTAATAATATCAAAAATATAATCGATTTATTTCTCATACTTTGTTCAAAAATACCACAATACTATACTAACAGCAAAAAGCAAGACAGGAATGGACCTCACCTTAGTGAAAAAAAAGCCTGATACTACCCACTTGTGAAACCAAGAAATCTTCCTCAGAGTGTAACGAAGTCGCTCAGCATGAGAAAAACGGCATGATTAATTCCTCGCATCTCCTCGGAGGCGCTGTGAAGACACACTTCAATCACCAGCGCTCACTCGCTGTGCGCGCAACCGAGGTAACCGAGGGGCGATCACCTTACCCTGCTGTGTGGTGTGTGTGTGTGTGTGTTGTGTGTGTGTGTGTGCGGGCGAAGAGCGTTCTAAATGACCGCCCTCGTTTCCGCGCGCGAGCCCCCGCCCATCTTTCTAGAAGCGGCCAGGCCGCCATCCCAGATTCCACGTTGCTCGCAGCGAGACTCGCGGGCCCCAAAAGCATGTCCGACACCACTGATAACACCTTTTATTCGTGCCGTGCCGCTGTTTAAATCATTAAACTACTTGTTTTAGTGTTTTGTCTGAACAAGATAGAATAAACTATTATCCGTGATAAATGATAACGACTTGGAGTAACCCAAGGGCCTAAAATAACTACATACTTTTTATAAGTTACTACGAAATAACTAGTAGTTTTAATGATTGAATACATAAGGCCATTTATATATATATAATAGATATATATAATATATTATATATATATATATATATTATAACACACAGACACTGATTTGAATTTCAAACTATTTGAGGAGTATGTCTCATGATATATTTTGAATATTAATGACTTTTTAGAGCTGACTAAACGGAGTAAAAAGATTTGCACTCACTGGGGTCTTGACGTCTCCAGGGCTGAAAATCAACCTTTTTAAGATTCCCTCACATTTCCTGGCTTTCCATGACCGTGGGAACCCTAATCATATCGGAAAACTTTACTGCAAAATAGTTTTTCAAGTACCAGGCTAAGTGATGAATGAGAAAGAGGTAACCAATGCAGCTCAGTCATTCTGCGAGAGCGAGGAGCGAGGAAACAGCGACACCTTCCGGAAATATCAGCACGCGGTATTTACACCTGCACCAGAGCCGGGAAACTAGCCATTGAGATGCACTTTCCTGCAGATTTGAGCTTTAACATCGAGCAAAATTACCTGCCTGTAGCCTTATAGCAGTGATCCTCAAATCTGGCTCGCGAGATCCACTGTCCTGCAGAGTTTAGCTCCAACCCTAATCCAACACACCTACTGTGATTTTCTTATGACTCTGAGACATTGATTAGCACACTCAGTGTGTTTGAATTATGTTGGAGCTAAACTCGGCAGGAAAGCGATCTCGAGGTGCAGAGTTGCTGACCCTGACGACTTACACATTGAGCATATATCGATGGGATTTATGTAGTGAACAACTGTGATCAATGTGACAAACTATTTAATGTGCATCCTGGGATACTTTCTAAACAGTATTGAAGGAGTTCACATATATGCTGGTCCTTTTGGGGATGCTTTTCCTTCACTATCAGTTTAAACTCATCAATTAAGAGTATTTACATTTGAATTTAAATTATGTACTAAAAATCATATCAACAAAATCCATTTGAAACATTTAGAGGAAAATATTTTCATGATCTTCAGCTATTTCAGTCATGTGTTCAAACATTTTTACTAAGACAGATAGACAGAGAGATGATAGACATGATAGACAGACAGATAGATGATAGACACAGATAGATAGAACAGACATATGCAGACATGCATCAACTACGTCCCAACAGTCATCAGATGATAGACATGATAGATAGACAGACATCGATGATAGACATGAGCCAGGTATACGACAGCTGATACGCCAGATAGATGACAGACAGACTGACGCATAGTACAGACGATATCAGTATCATGAATCGCATATGATCAGACGATAGAAGACATGTATGTCAGACATGCAGAACAGACTAGAGTAGACCTGATAGCCAGCGATGATCCATGTACTCGAATAGACGATAGAAGAGACAGACAGATGATAGAATGATCAAAATAGTATCTAGACAGTTATATTTCCGACTCGATGCGACATAGACAGAGCGCTTAGACTTTAGACACCCGACTCAGCACTGAAGACATGATAGACGATAGAAGACATGATGATACCAGATGATAGATAGACAGGTGATAGACATGATAGATAGACAGACAGATGATAGACATGATCGAATAGACAGATGATAGACATGATCGAATAGACAGACAGATAGATAGACAGACAGACAGACAAATGATAGACATGATAGACAGACAGATAGATGATAGACACAGATAGATAGATAGATAGACAGAATCGATAGACAGACATAAGATGATAACATGCTCGATAGACAGACCAGATGATAGATAGACAGACAACTCCCACAACAGATAGACAGAGACAGAATAGATAAAGACAATGAATCTATATACAAGAAACAGAATCCCAGACAGATAGACAGAGACATAGATAGATAGATATAGACAGACAGATAGATAGACAGACAGAATCCCAGACAGATAGATAGATAGTTTAACAGGCAAATAAATAACAGTTATATACTCTCTGACAGAAACAATTTGAGTGGATTGTTGATCAGATTGATTATTGATCTGGACTGATCATTTAAAAATGTATGACGGGTGAGAGAGGACGACATTTGACATTCATAAGGCAGTCAAATGAACATTTATTTGAAGAATGCTTATCAAAGCAAAGACTTGATCTGATGGAAGAGGGTCCTGTTACTCGCTTGGGCTGAGTCAGAAACAAACAAACCAAGAGTCACCTTGAAGGCTGTTTTTCTAGAGAAAAGTACGTTAGACATGTCTGCACAACACTTGATACCCTATGTACGGTCCAAAAAAAACATTTTGCAGTTAAGAATGAGCAACATTTTTTACATCCCTGTCCATCCAACCAGACGATCATGAATAAAAAAAAAAAAGAAAGAAAAAAGAAACATGCTTGTTTCCTATATATAGCAAGGCAAGAAAAAAAAGCAGGAAACATACAACATTCCTATGTATAAAGAAATAAAAAAAACATGGAAAATGAACTTCATTTATACAATTTCTATTACCTAAATGCACAGACAATATATATAAAAAATAAACCATACCCTTAAACTCCAATCATAAGGATTCACCAGAAAAATACAAGATCAAAATTAAAATTGCCACCCCGGCTGATTATAACCGCGCTGTCAGTATTCACCATTAAAAGTACAATTATTATGTATTTGTCTTTTTTGACTACATTCCTGATTTGTGATGCATTCTCATCCGAAGCCGATCATACTGTTAACCTACATAAAAACCAGCCCCACTCCCCTGCATAAATGGCATATAAATGCTGAAAAAATTTTTTTTTAAAACTTAAATGGAACGCGTCACAAGGCCACGTCCCTAATGCACGTCTCACTTGAAGTACTCAAAGGCATTTATTGTCACATAATAATTCCATTTTGTTAACATTGAACTATTCCCTCACACACACACACACACAAAAGAAAACTCAAATGTACAGTTCTAAGCTTTTATACAAAACCAGGAATGCAATGCCTCTGGTGTATAGTTAAGCATGAACAGAGAAAGCCCTTTTTACAATGTTTGTATTTTTGTCGTTTTTTTGTTTTCATTCAGCATCTGCATCAGGCACAAGATATGCACCAAGCAGGTCCAGAGGGATTTCATCTGTAGCAGAACGTCTGTGCTGGTAGAACCGGCCCGAGAAGACAGTCCCGTAACGTCTCACGCGGGCCGGTTCTTTTACAGCATTACGTTTCTAGGAGGTCCATAAGCAGCAACAGGCTCTGCTGGCTGATTAAAAAAAAAGCAGCGATTTGTGTCCTTTTCATGGCCCCACGAATGCGAAGTGCCTCTCCGAAGCCTTTACACTGCTGCCGATGTACACAATGTCCTAACGAATCAAAGCGAGAGGAAACGTGAAAAAGAAAAGAAACAGTGTGGACACAACACGAACAAAATACATTTGGCTTGATAAACTAAAGTGGAGGTGGAAATTTACAGTCGCTTGATATAATACTAAACCAAAAGAAATTCAATTTTGAACGAAACTCCATTGTTTGAAAAGGTGAAAAAAAAAAATTTGTATAATGGACCCATTTGGGATTTTAATTGCAATACTTTGATGATCTGCACCACTTGAAACTGATATGAATTTTTAAATATATAGAAACACAAACTAGTCAGATAGAAGTTTAAATCAAAACATTTAATAAAGAGAAAAAGCGTCAAAGCCTTGGGAAAAAAAAAAGTTCTTAAGAGAATGTTATAGCTCGAATTTGCTGAGGCAATTTTTTTCATTCATTGTTATAAAATATACATGATAGAGAATTAAAATAAAAGAAACTACTTCAGAAATAATAATAAATGCCCCCTTCCATACGTTTAATCGGTAATATGAAATGTCGCAACCCTTTTACTTGAGGGGGATGCCAAATATCAATACAAAGTGCATTAAAAGCAGCAGCATAAGAGTGTGTATGTGGGATAAACGGTGCAACCCCCCCCCGGTAACCATTGTTTAATATTCTGTGAATTTAAAAGAGCAGAAAATCACAGGGAAAAGTTTAAACCGGTCCGATGACACGGACCAGGAAATCCTTCAAATGCAGAATTTAAAAAGGGAGGGAAGTGATGTTGAATGGGCGTTTGGCATTCCTCACAGTAAACGCGGGCCTTTAACTGCTAGCACTGTTCAGCACCTGATATGGAGATGCGACTTTCACCGATAGGACACAAGCAGAGCGCAACACTGTGGATATGGCAAACAAGTAAACAATCCCAAACCCCACGTCCAGAACAGAGCTAGCCGAAACCAGACCTGCACCTCTGAGTGACATGACGTGATTGCTATCAAAAAACAATTTTTGATTCATCTGTTACTTCACTATTTCACAGGGGGAAAAAAGATTGTGGATTCATCATTTTAAAACGTCATGCGCAGCAACACGTCCCGACAGCGAAGAGGAATGAATATTTTAAAAAAGGGAGCGACAAAATAATCGACAATAATTACAAAATGAAAAGGAATTACGGAATAAATTATACTTTTGTAAATTCATCCTTTTTGTATTAAAAACGTCTTGGATAATAATGTTCAGACACAAACCACCCAACTGCACTGAATAGGCACAATTCTAGAATAATAATAATAATACAAAAAGAAGAACTAAAATGTGTTCACTTCTTCCAAAACAGCTCCTCTGTACAATAAAAATCTTTTGGTTGTGGGATGACAAAAACATAAAAAAAAAAAACTCACATACAGTATGGCGGCAGCAGCAAAAATGAATTGTTTTGTTTTTGCATACAACTGTTTCCTGGCGTCGAAACCCCTATAATGACTTTCAATAAATTGGCAAAATGACTGAAACATTTTAAGAGCGCCTCTTCAGAATCACTAATGTACATTAATTTTGGCAACTGAAGTCTAGACATTGTTTTCTACTGGGGTAAAGGGGATCTAACTGGCTACGATTCCTCCACCGATAGGAACCTAGTTACGCAGTTTCCTGTCCTAGATATAATGACGACGAAGGTAACGTCGTGTGGTGATTCGGTTTCCTCTTTGTACAGTGTGTGAGCCATCTCAGACCATGGCGCGGTAGGGACCCTGCATCTTGAGGAACTGGATGATAAAGGACGGGCCTCCGGCGACGATCTGCGGTGGGAGGTGGCTGAGGGGGCAGTTCTCTATGCTCATGATGGACAGCTTACTGCACAGCGCCAGCTCGAACGGCAGACTGTGCAGGTTAGGGTTGTCATTCAGGTACAGGTCCTCCAGGTTCTCCAGTGTACCTGTGGGTTGGAGAGAGGAAGGCCGTAAGAGAGCTGCGTATGAATGTGTGTGGCCGTGTGCGTTTAATGGCAGCGGTGAGCTCGTACCAATCTCCTCAGGTAGGTGCTGCAGCAGGTTCTCTCCCAAGCCCAGGTATGTCAGGTTGGTCAGGTGACCGATTCCTCTTGGCAAAGTGGTCAGCTGATTATTGGTCAACACAAGTTTCTGCAAAAAAATGCCAGAAATGAGTTTCACACTAACCACTATAATAGGGTGACCATATACGTGCCATTTTCCCAGGATGCGTCCTGTTTTGGCTTTGTCTTCATGCTTGCTGAAGGTAATGATCGAAAAGTAGTTTGACCAATAACATGCAAGCATTGTACACAATGGACCAATCATGGCGTGTGAGAAGGTGGGATCTACAGTCAAAGCAATGCAATTACGTGTACATATTAGGTGTGTTCGACTTAAAAGCAGTGTCAGACCGATCAGTGTTTGACATCAAAGTACCTCGAGAGCGTTTCGAAAGCAAACTCTGTATGGTACTTTGATGTCATAAATAATAAAAGACACAACCGATCGGTCTGCACACGCAAACAAATCCAAAACCTAGATATTTTAGGCAATATAGAAATCCTGGCCAGGACGCGTCCTGGGAAAATGGCACGTATGGTCACCCTACACTATAACAGCCTCTATACAAATTAGAAAATGTTAACAAAATGTTCTACCTGCAGATCCTTAAGGTAAGCTATCTCATTTGGGAGGGACTCCAGTTTGTTCTCCTCCAGGTCAAGCTCTCGCAGTTTCCGTAAGTTTCCTATCCCATGAGGCAACTTCTTCAAGAGATTGTTGGACAATATGAGGACCTGAAGGTACCAAAGGAAAACAATGAGCCAAAACACAAGCCCAACTACATGACAAAAATGAGTTTGCTGTCATGAACCCGAGTGATGGTAAAATACAGAAGAGTGTCACCTCTAAAGACACAAGTCCACAGATATCCTCTGGAATCTTGGTAAGCTGGTTTGTTGCCAGGTTCAGTTCTACCATACTGGTCCACGTCCCAAAATCCAGCGGAAGAGACGTTAACTGGTTGTCCTGTAAACAGTTTCAAAAAATTACGGACTGGTATTATAATATTTTGCTTGGCCATGCAAAACTAGCCACAACGATGCTAGGGTGGCTGCTTATTGGTCCAGGTAAAAAACAAAAACACCAACAACCCTCTGCCAAATTCTGGTCTCTAGTTATGTCTCCTTCAGAGCAAGTTTGTTACCTACATATCTTCAGCAGTGATTGAGTGGATGCGCTCTCACCTTCATATTGAGCTTGCTGAGCACTTTGGCTCGGGAGAAGATGCCGAAAGGGATCTTGTTGATACGGTTGTGCTCCATGTTGAGTGAGTAGATGGTGGAGAACTGGGACGGGCCGCCCACTGGGTAAGACTGGAAACAGTTTCGTGCCAGTGTCAGACTCGTCAGGTTCACCAGACTGGAGAGAAGACCCTGAGGAGAAACAGACAAGGACCAACATAATATTTACAAAAGGGGAAAATTGAAATTATTTAAAACTGCTAATTATTAAAAGCTGTAATGAGCTGAAATAAGCCTCACCTCTGGTAACACTGAGATGTTGTTGTTTTCAAGGTTGAGCTCCTCCAGCTCTCGGCACTTCGATAAAGATCGAGGGATCGCTGATAGACGGTTGTACCTCAGACCCAGACGGTTTATACTTGACAAGTTACCTAAAGCAGTAAATCAACATAGTTTATGATTCAAATCTGTAAACTGTTGATTTAATCTAATTTACATGGACATCTATGCATACTTTCTCCACTGATGAGATTATACAGAATTATAAAGTACAAATTAACTCTCACCAAATCAACAAATGACCAGCAGCAGAGCTGTTTAGTAAAATGTTTTGCTTCCGTCAATAAAGATTAGATTCACCTATAGTCTCAGGTAGGTCAAGAAGTTCGTTGTGCTGCAGGTCAAGGTTGGTGATCTGAGTGCAACTGCCAATCTCTTTAGGAAGGTGCTCCAGCTGGTTGTGGGCTACATCCAGCGTAATCAAGTTACAGAGCTCACCTATAACACAAGCCAGCAGAATCCTCACAAATGAACACTGATCTTTCATACACAAATATGATACAAGAGATTTTGTGTAATGATACTAATTTATAAATGAGATATGGCCAGATTTGTTAACCAATCAGAAGACTGAGGGTCCTTTTGCCTGTCAATAATTTTGTAAAAACCCTGAGCAGCGCATATATGGGAAGCAGGAAACTGATAAGATATATGATACAGATATTAATTTTGACATTTGCTAATAATTCATTCTGAGATAATTACATTAAACTGTTATCAAAATATGTTAAATATGTAAAAATGGGTCAGTTTAACTTTAAGTGACTGCTAGATGATGCCAAATGTAAAGATAATGAAAATGAGCACGCACAGCTGTACGGCAAACTGTAATGTCCATTGGACCAGTACTAGAACTTATATATTTTTTATAATGATATTTAAAAAAAACATTTTTTTTCCACAAGACATTCCCCATTTAAAAGGAATAGGTTATAGTAGCTGGAGCTCACTCACGACACTGGCGATCTCTTCTCTGTCGGGTTAGCTTGTTTAATCTTGTTCTCCTACTGTCCGTGTATAAGGGTCGGGTCGGCGGCTGGTGTCGTCTGGATGCTGAGCAACGGTGAGTTTGGACTGATTCTGATTTCCTTCCGTTCCGACGGTTTTGTCCGATTTAAGCGCAGGTAGATCGTGGTGAGGGAGTGCCGCGGGTGAAGACCACTTAGGCTGACTGGGATCGTCCCTGCATCTTTTTTCTGTCCGTATGCATTTTCTCTCTATACCAGACAACTTCTTCAGGTTGTCCAGCGAGTCGGGCAGGCTGGTGAGAGAGTTCTCGCTGAGCGCCAGCGTCACCAGCCCCGACAGGCATCCCACCTCGGCTGGCAGGCTTTGCAGCTTGTTGCTGTACAGGTAGAGCTCAGTCAGCTGGGTCAGCTCCTTGATGGAAGGGGGCAACAGATGGATGGATCTCTTGGACAGGTCCAGGCGCATTGAGTTCTCCTCACGGCACTTGTTCAGTTCCTTGATGACCTCTGCATTGCTGGATTTTTTGCGCGTGCTAGGCGGTGGGTTGGGTCGCTTTATCGTGCTGTCCAAAGTGAAGGCCACCGCGGGTGAAGCGCCGCTCGTGTCTTTCTTCCCGTCTTTGGCATCTTTCCCTTTGGTTTTGGATTTCCCTTCAGCTTTGGGTTCCCTCTCCTTAGAGTCTTTATCTTTGCCCAGAGTACTGCTCATGGCGAAAGCCCTGCTGCCCAATGGCACATGGGACCCTCTGTCTCTCGCTCTCTTTCTCTCACTCTAGTATTTTGTTCGTTATTCGAGGACAGTTCTGGCGTCGATCCGAAGGGAGGGGCGGTTATATCTGCGTGTGCTCATACATACCTGTGTTTCTTCAGCAGCCTCGGTGGACCAAGCAGTCTGCACTCCTGCAGGGGTTAAAACTCCATTGGCACGACACGTGTTTGTTGTAGTCGGTGTGGCGAGGAGGCCAACAGCCTCATGCCTGTTTGAACTGCACTCTTTCTCTCGGCTCTTCTAGAGCTGTTGTACACAGACAGGTCGCCTGGATTCACATCCTTTGGCTGTTAAACAAAGCAAACGGTTACAGTTAAGATGTATAATGCTGGGAATGACTTGCAGACAAAAGTTGCGTTCAGTTTTCAGATGTGAGAAAGGTATGAGCTTCCGTCAATGACGCAAATGTGTGAGCCACTAGCTAATAAACATTCAGTTCCTTCCTGTATGCTTGTACCACAAGCGCTTTCAGGAAAAAGCAGCATCAGGCCGTCAATGGTCAGCCACTTCAGGCAATTAAATCTCATCTTTTTCGGCGCTGCATCAGATGATCCTTTACTGGAGGATTTGCGGGAACTTATTAACCACACAGGAAGAAAAATTACATAGGGTGCTTTTACACTAGGAAAAGTTTGGGAGCGTTTCACTGATAAGAATGCATTAGATCCATTCTGAGGATGTGGAAAAAGCCAAGCCGTTTAAAAAAAAAAAAAGTTTTTATCAAAAACATAACTGGACCCGTCTAATTGCAAAATAATACAGCTGGGTTTTATATTGTCATCATGCTAAAGAAAATTGTTTAAGTGATAGTCCACCCAAAAATGAAAAGTCAGTCATTATTTGTTGTTCTAATGGCATATGACATTTCTTTTTCAGACCACTAAATGAGAAATGTTCTGCTAGTGCTCGTCCACATAATGGCAGTGAAGAGAAACCAGCTTCAAGCTTTAATGAAGAAGTATTCTTTCACAGTATTCTCCAAGTGTTCTGAAGGCATATGGTTTTGCTGAAAAACAAGCCAAAATTTAATTCAGAAAATCCTGAATTTGGTCAATGGGTCAGTCTGTTCATAAGCACAAGTTCACTCCGGCTTGCTCAGGAAAAGCACACAAGCTTTACTGCCATTATATGGACGAGTATAAGCAGGACATTTTTAGCAAAACTTGTTTTGCGGTCTAAAAAAAGAAAGAAGGTCATTAGAACATCAGGTTGAGTACAAATGGCTTAATTTTTATTTTTAGGTGTACTATCTAAAAATGTTCTCTGGAAAATATGTCGATTGATATGATGTTGATTGCGTAAATGCAACGATTTGCATGGAATTATGCATCATATTGTTATCATTCATTCCCAAAAAAGGCAGCTCCCGGGCTTGTTGAAAATGAGCATCAAATAATGGTATAATGAGTTAACCAAAGGATTAATCAACTAATTTTAAAATAATGAACAGATCCACTGGGAAAGTAATCTTTAGATTCATTTAAAAAAAAGTTAACAGTGTATCGAAGACACTTTATTTTGCTACTAAAACCATTAATTATCTAATAATGAATCATCAAATAACAATTTATTTTAATGACTCCTGATTGGTTAAATAGTAATATAAAATTTGCTGAATATAAAAAATAAATAAATACATATTTAAGTGGAGGTTTACAATGACAGCCCCAAAATACATTTTCTAAAAAACTAGAATGTTTTGCATCCCTGAGAAACCAGTTTGAAAAGTGCTGCACAACTTTTTACTTGCTCATAAAAAGCAATCACAGGAACAGAAGCTTTATACCTTTACCTGTGAGACGCCTCAAAATGTTCATTAAATCACAAATGACATTCAACACCCAGTAATCCAATAAAAACCACAACCAGCCCGAATCAGTAACGCCTCAGTACTCTGTGAGATGCTATCTTTGCATAAGCATGTGTTCCACTTTCCTGTATTGTGAAATTCAAAAGTGTGTGTGCGCAGCTGAAGTGCTCAGCATGCATGTGCCTAGTCCAAGCCCAGATCAGAGCTGCAGAAAGGTTAATGCTGTGTGGAATAATCTTTGGGGGTGCTCTTCAAAGCTCGGGCCTCCCGCAGGTCAGTAGACCTTTATGGCCAAAGAGTCCAGCTCATCTGCAATAATAATAATAATAATAATACCAGCTAAACTTCCAAGTGCACTGAAGACTCGCAAGACCATCCCAAGAGGTAAGATGAGTTTGTTTCATCATAGATTTGGAGAAATGTAGCATTAGATCACTTGCTCACCAGTGAACCCTCTGCAGGGAATGGGTGCCGTCAGAATGAGTCCAAACTAGGGCTGTAGCTAGCAATTATTTTAGTAATCGAGTATTCTACAGATTATTCCATCGATTAATCGGATAAGAAGAACTTTTTCTTAATTAAAGAGCAATACTAAATATACAATAAAAAAAGATAATAAGATAGATCTCTTAAAATAAACAAATAATTTTGTTTTCTTTTTAGAAAAATTTACATTTTTACTGCTGAAATTGCATACATTAAATAGCTAAAACTAAACCCATTTAATGCATTTAATTGACAAATTACATTCAAAATGCAAATACAAATATATCAATAAAAAATACAAAAATCAATTCACATTACTTTAAAAAAGGTAAACAATACAATCTAAAACTAAGGCATAAATCAAAATAACAGTAATAAAAATAATATTTATACCTAAACATTGCATTTATGTGGTGCAACTTAACTTTCAAGTTTCAGCCTAACTAAGCTCAGCAGACCATAAGCCTTTACTGTGATAGGATAGAAATTAATCTTTTCCAATAAGTTTTAAACTGATTTTTTGCATTTTATGGGCATTTTTACCTCTATAACGCCTTTTTTTCTAAAAGTGTGCATCATCTTTTGAGTCAAATTCTTACATTTAATCAATCAGTTAGAATAATAAGACATTTGGGTTGTTACCAAACAAATGATATCAGTATCAAAATACATCTTTGCAATGCAGAGGAAACACAGAAGCTGCATGGGATGAATTTCCCTCACAGAGGGACATGAATGCATTTAGCCTGCAGTTACAGATGCATAAATAATATTTATTTTTTTACATAAAACATTGAATACTGATATTTACAATTATTTTAAAAACGAAAAGATACTTTAAATGGGAAATTAAAACCGCCAGCAGGTGGCAGCAAGTCACTGTTAAGAAGTGAGTCATAGCGATTGAACCGAATCCTTACATGTTTGCTTTCGTTTCAGAGCCGAAATCGCCGTCATGTTGCCAGGACGCAAACGCGCTGTGGCTGGTGTTGGATTTTTTTGTTGGCAAACTAAGCACAAACAGCAATACTGTGGGTCTAAACGTAGTCCATAAGGACCGCTCGCTTTTGATGGTGGTGGTTTCCTTCCACTGTGTACAGTACCTGATACTTTTTTCTGTACCACCTCGGCTGAGGTTCCAAGCAAGCTGTACCGTTACCAAAATTTGACGTGTAAAGCCTGCTGATCACTGATTGGCTGGAGAGAATTGCCACTCCCTGCGTCATTGAACTTGCGACACGAGACAAAGGCCGTTTCTCAATATGCGTTCTTCAGTGATCTTGCGTCCTTGTGTTCTCGCTCTACGTCATCATTAACCGTCGAAGTTCAATTCCAATTCTCAAGAACGCAAGTACAGAAGACGCATGAAAGTGCCTGGATGTGTTCTTGATATCGAGGATGCATCGAGTGCAGACTTGAGAGAATCGAGCCGTTAGAAATCCCAGAAGACGCTGCGGGCGCCGGTGTACGGAAGCCTGCAAGCTTTAAACTCGCATAAACAACAATAAACAACCTTTTACTAAACAACAAAATAATGGCTGTTTCGTGGACTGTTGAGGAAGTACAGACGTTCCTCTCGTTGATAGCCAAGGAGCGGATCCAGCGAGAGCTTGATGGGACGACGCAGAATGAAAACGTTTTCCAGGAGGTCGCGGCAGTAGAGGCGGCGCAACTATAACATCATGTCTATAATCCCTAAAGCGGTACTAAACCACAGTGAAGATGCAAACCGAGCCGAGCCGTACCTGCCCGTGGAAAGCGCAGCCCCTTTATAAAAATAACTTTCAGTTTCATGACCTTCCACCAACTAATCTTGGTTACATCTTGAGGTGAGCAGAGTGCAAAAGTGAACTGCAGCAGTTTCTGCTGACCTGTCTTCGTATGCGGTCAAAAAACGCTTTGTTTGCATTATAAACAGGTCGCTTTGTCAGCCAGTGACAATGCCTTTGATTCATTTTAGGATCTGTATGTTTCCACTGTCAACTTTAGACACTGCTGACACTCTTATAGCGTGACTCTTAAATTAGATGCAGGTAAGCCCGCACGACTTCAGATAAGCTCCCTATAAATCCCAAAGCTGAGATATTTTGCAGAAAATCCACTTGATACCAATTCTGAGTGAGCCACTGGTTTCGCAGAACAAGCCTGCCATGAGGGAAAAGTAAAACAAAACAAACATGCGCATATCAATATTTAAACATACACAGAACCCCATCCAACTAAACATACACAGAGAGAAAAAAATCACTTTACTGGCTTTTAAAACATGGGCTATGGCAATTGGTAGCCATCTCTTTCCTTTCTAACAGGGATGGGCACAAGTGCTCAGAAGTGACAGCAATGATTGATCATGAAAGTGCATTAAGTGTGTGACTTTTCCAGCTTATCAAAATAGTTCATATCAATTGAATATCAGTAACAAGCATATAAAAAATGTGTCAAAAAATCTAATTTTGTTACACGTGGTACAAGATCCTGAAAAAAGCATAAAAATGTGATGTGATATAGGGCTGCATGATAAATCGCATGCGACTGTCATGTGCATCTCGTCAGTAAAGCCGGTTCTGTGATTAGTAGTAAATCTCCAGCACGTGCGTTCAGATGGAGCAGCATTTCGACCCGCCGTCGTTCACTTGCAAGCTACGCATTCACTTCCTATTTCACAGAATGAATCACCTTTTCATCGGAAAGCCCAGTTATGAAATTATGATTAAACACTACAAGGTCAAAACGTTTCAAAATAACTAGCACTCACTATTGGGTTACAGTACAATTGTGTATTAGGCTTGGCGCGATAGACGTGCTGACGGTGATACGGTTAAGCATCAACACCGGTTACGTCACTTGCCCACCGCGTCACCGACCCCCACCGTCGGTTTGATTTTTTTATAGTAATAAAAAATTATTTAGTTCAGTAAAAGAACAGACACTACAACTAAAAACTGAACGCGGCTGCTCAATGCAGTTGAACGACAGTCGCATCACAGATCAGATTTCATTTCTCCAGTGAGGAGAGTGAGTCGAGCTGACTGACGAGAAGAGTGGGGTGAGACAGACAAGACGATCGCGGATGATTTAGTTTCGAAACGAAATGCAAAAGTGCCTGTTTGGAAATATTTTGGATTTTGAAAAGCCTGTTGACTTTTGCTGTATATCTAAGGTGATTTTTGAAGTTTTTTTAAACATTCATTTCTTATTTAATTGGTTCCATATTGTTTGCTGATTTTTACTTTATTTAAACTTTGTGTCATTTTTTTATTTTATTTGACATCAAGGTGTATCCCGTGCCTCCAAGCTTTCTTACTCGTTGTGCTAATAAACGTTCTACGTTTCTTATTTATTTGGTTATATATTATACATGTTTACTTATTTCCAGTTTTGTATACCTATTAAACTTTATGTAAGTTATTTGTTATTTGATATTAGGCATAGCCTTCCCAATAGCATGGTGTATTTTTATTTGGTTTGTTTACTAAAGTGCTGTGTATTAATACGCTAAAGTGGTTGACGTTATAATTTTGTGGTTGCATTCAAGCAATTGACGCCGAATTGCCGCTAATTCGAAAGTGAAAGTAAAATGCGCACGGTGCTTTTAAGCTATTTAAAAGCGAAGGAAAGCGAGGAAAAGAGGGAAAATTCAAACGAACTATTGCTTTACTCTGAATTGCCGCTATCTGAAAGTGAAAGTAAAATGCGCACGCCGCTTTTACAAGCTATTAAAAAGCGAAGGAAAGCAAGGAAAAGAGGGAATGCCCCCGCCCCTACGGTGTTGTCACACGTCGATTAACCGGTGGGAAAATTTCCTCACCGTCACAACCCTGTTTTGGGAAGTCGTGGCCTAATGGTTAGAGAGTCGGACTCGTAACCAAGGTTTCTTCCGGTTTCGGCGCCGTACCGGCAGGGATTGTGGGTGGAGGGAGTGAATGTACAGCGCTCCCTTCCACCTTCAATACCACGACTGAGGTGCCCTTGAGCAAGGCACCGAACCCCCAACTGCTCCCGCGGGCGCCGCTGCCCATTGCTCGTATGTGTTTTTCACAGGTGGTGTCACTGCTGTGTGTGTTCACTGCTGTGTGTGTGCACTTTGGATGGGATAAATGCAGAGCACTAATTCCTAGTATGGGTCACCATACTTGGCCACATGTCACGTCACTTCACTTCACTATTGTGTATGACTCTGCTTAAGCTGTTCTGTTAAAAACCTGTGTCCCAAAATCATCTCATCATTTGACAGCTGACTGAGAAGGCTGTAAATACTAGATTTCCCCCCCAAAATGTTTCTTTAAAAGAACTGTTATATGCACTCAGAAGAGTTCGATTACAAAAGTACCAAACCGTAATCAATCATTCTGTAAAAGTACACGTCTGGATTGGTGCCTTCACAAAACACAAAGCAAGCCTATAACATTGATCATCAGCCATAATATAATTATCAGCTATTAGGCAGTGCATCTCAAATGAAACATCCAAAGTACAGGAAATAAAACAGGATAATTAATATGCAGAAAACCGAAGCGATTCTGGATGTGTGTGGTGGGCGAAGACTGTTGAACAGCACTGTAAGGCAGGGGTCATCCTGCACAACTTTCTCCTAATCTTACATCCGACTGCAGGAGAGAGAAAAAATACATCTCTTCTTTCTTACCACACTTCTAACACACTTACATCAGCTTGCAGAGATGATGCATCTGATATTTATGAAACAGATCCCCAAATGCACATGAATCCCATCAAGACAAAAGCAAATAACTCGTTTTTTAACCTTGCATGTTTGTGTGCAATACTGGGATGTTGTATGCAGTCTATTTTAACACCTGAAAGTTCATGATTTTGCTAAATAAAACGATTTCACTTGCTCAGCTCTACTACATGATGTTGTCTTTAAAACAAGGCCAAGAAACCCACAGAAAACCCACAGATGCATTTCTACACACACAAGCATAACTCTTCAAATGAAAGACTAGCTATTCTTCACTCTGAAGCAGATTTAACGTTCACTTAAGTGCCATGCTATGCAATGTTTTAGTCTTTCTGAGAGCTGACAGAACTCAAGATACATTGACAATAAAACAGCTTTGTCTAAGTGAGTGTATTTAGATGCAGATTCAGGGCCTAAATATGTATCTCGGGTCAGCAAATGCCTAATTTCGTTTACGAACAGACCAGATTATTATTAACATGAAGCGCATTTATAAGTGTAATAAAACGTTTAAATATGGTAAGCAATAAAAATCAGTATTATCTTATGTATGAGGGGCGTCTGTTTTGATACGGCTAGCTGGCTGGCTAGCTAACTATTCCGTGCTATTAAACCACATAAACCCACACAACTGTCATTGTTATCGATTTACATGATAGTGCTGACTAAAGAAAAAAATAATGAAAGCACTCAGAGCACATTCGCCGTGTCGGCACAAACAGACAGCTTGAAGGCTGGCTTAGGAAATCTCTTTGCTAGCATTAGCCACCCTTCAGCTACGGCTAACAGCATTAGCGAGCTCACACACAAAAACTGTACAAAACACAAATGTCACCTCACACTTCTCACCAAACGCGTACATTTGGGGAAAAAGCGGTCTCATCTCGACGAAAAAAGAGTCGGTTCCCGTAGCTGAAAGTGCAAACGCTCGTTCTTCTTTTCAGACAGGCCCTCTGTGAAAACAGACTGTCATCCGCCTAACAGCACTGACTCGGAGCAGCTCGAGCTCGAAGCGGGAAGAGCTCAATCCGCAGCGCGAGCGCTCGCGTTAGGGATGGCAAGTCCGGCTCGCTTTCCGTGAATCGGTTCTTTCGAACGGTTCGTTTAAAAGAATCGGTTCAAAGAGCCAGAATCAGCAAATCGGAATGAAATGAAAGCTTACCATTGTTGGGTGTAACGCATTACAAGTAACGCGAGTTACGTAACCGGATTACTTTTTTCAAGCAACTAGTAACGTAATGCATTACTTTAAAATGTACAGCAAATATATCTGAGTTACTTTTTAAAATAACGCCAGTTTTTGTGGTTTTGTTGTTTCTGAAGAGAGAAAAATGAGGGGCAAGGCAGATGAGAAAAAGTAATGCACTACTTTCCATAAAAGTAACAAAATAACGTAGGCTAATTAGTTACTTCTTTATAAAGTAACACAATATTGTAATGCTTTTAAAAGTAACTTTCCCCAACACTGAAGCTTACCATATTTATTTTCTAAATCCATATTATAGATCTTATTATGAACAATTCATTGTGCATTTTTGACCTTGTAAAGTTTAACTGGACCTTCCGGAGACAAACTGCTCTCAGGGTTGCCAGGACTGCGAAACAAAAGCAGTACAACTGCTAATCAAAACTAGCCCAATGTGTGTGTGTGTGGTGTGTCTGGTGTGATGTGTGGTCTGTGTGAACGTGTGTGTGTCTGTGTGTGTGCGTGTGTGTGTTCGTCTGTGCGTGGGTCTGTGTGTGTGTGTGTGTGTATGTATAAGTGTGTGTGTGTGTGTGTGTATGTGTGTTGTGAGTGTGTGTGTGTGTGTGTCTGTGTTGTGTGTGTGTGTGTGTTGTGTTGTGTGTGTTGTGTCTTGTGGGTGAGTGTGTGTGTGTGTTGTGTTGTGAGTGTGTGTGTGTGGGGTATGTGGTGTGGGCGTGGTGTGTGTTGTGTGGGTGTCTGTGTGTGTGTGTGTGTCGCTGTGCGTGTGTGTGTGTGTGTTGAGTGTGTCTGTGGGTGTGTGGGTGGTGTTGTGTGGAGGTGTGTGTGGGTGTGGCGAGCGTGTGTTTGTGTGTCTGTGTCTGTGTGTGTGTGGGTGTGTGTCTGAGTGTGTGTGTGTGTCTGTGTGTGGGTCTGTGTGTGTGTGTGAGTGAGTGTCTGTCTGTGTGTGTGTGTGCGTGTCTGTGTGTGTGTGTGTGTGTGTGTGCGTGTCTGTGTGTGTGTGCGTGTCTGTGTGTGTGTGTGGTGTGTGTGTGTGTGGTGTGGAGTGTGTGTGTGTGTGTGCGCGCGTGTTTGTGTGTGTGTGCGTGTCTGTGTGTCTGTTTGTGTGTGTGTTCTGTGGTGTGCGTGGTAGGTGTGTGTGCGGGTCTGTGTGGGTGTGTGTGTGAGTGTCTGTGTGTGGGTGTGTGTGTGTCTGTCTGTTGTGTGTGTCGTGTCTGGGTGTGTGTTTGTGTGTGCGTGTCTGTGTGTGTGTGCGGTCTGTGTGTGTTTGTTGAGTGTGAGTGTGGGGTCTGTGGAGTGTGTTTGTGTGTGTGTCTGTGTTTGTGTGTGCGTCTGTGTCTGTGTGTGTGTGTGTGTGCGCGTGTGTCTGCGTGTGTGTCTGTGCGTGTGTCTGTGCGTGTGTGTGTTTGTGTGTGTGTGTGTGTCTGTGCGTGTGCGTGTGCGTCTGTGTGTGCGTATGTGTGTGTGTTTGTGTGTGCGTGTCTGTGTGTCTGTGCGTGCGTGTCTGTGCGTGCGTGCGTGCGTGTGGGTTGTGTGTGTTCCCACAGTTTTTTCTGCAGTTTTTTTTACAAGTCCGTGTTCCCGTGGCAGGTTTTTTTTTCAGTTTTTAAAAAAAAAAGTTTGTGGGCGGGGAGGGAAGAAGAAGGGAGAAGAAACAAACGAATTATTGTTTTTGGCCAAACCGTAAACAATAACGGTTTTTAGTTTTCTTTTGACACGGTTGCAATCAATTCAATAAAAGATCCGATTTTCAAAAGACTCGTTCACGAAATCGGCATATCGGCTGGTTGTGCAGGGAGAGCACCCGCAGCATATGATGAGCGCAATGTTTGTGCGCATGATGTTTGCAGCATGGCCCATCGCCATGAACACAATGAACTGACACTTCTAAATATATATTTATTTTCCTTTGAATTTATATTTTTTCTGTTACCTTGTCTCTTTTTTTTTTGTCCTTTCTGCATTTAGTATAACTAATTTATATATTTTAAATAAATGTTTGTGTGCTAGAAGTATTTAATACGCTTTCGCAATATTGTAAATGGTATTTTGATGTAGGATTTAGGCTAATTTTATAGGCTAAACAAAACATGCAAAATTATATAATAAAGTTTGTGACTCTGACTCCCACTCTTATGACCATTTTGGGACAAATCACTCTTTTGTTTACTGTCGGGTGGCTCAGACGCATTCCGCACGCATACTTGGCTTTCCCGGCACCGGCCGGCAACTTTATTTTTAATCTCTCTCTACTATTGATCTCTCTCTCTATTCTCTCTACTCTCTCTTGCGCAAGCCTACTACGGGAATATGGTAAAAAAAAAAAAAGAAAAACAAAAAACACACACAAAAGCAGCGGCACATTCCGGGACCCCCCTCCGAAAACAAAAATAAGCGTGCATTAAACCCACCGGGCGCGGACCGCGGTTTATCGTGCCGAGCATCAACCCCGCGCCGCGGAAGGTGCGACTCGGAGCCGTGTAGAGCCGTAAAAGTGCTTTACCTTCAGAGATGTGCCTCCGCCATCCTCGTCTCCTCCTCCTCTCCAGCAGTGCTGCAGTCACACGCACGCGTTACACACGCGTCTCGAGACTTCTGGAGCTCCGCTTGATTCTTGTTTTGGAAATATCGCAGCATCAGGCGAGAAAGTAGCGTTTTAGGGGAAATGAAACAGAATAACTGAAATATGGACGAACTAAGGCGTGTAATTTATTTGCTGTCATAACCGTGCATATGTTCAGATATAGCTGAACACAAGTGAAGCAATGAAATTCAGTACTTTAATCACACTTGCACAAAACAACAAAAAAATAATAATGGTATTTTATGTAAAATTACGTCTTAAAAACGAACAATAAAATAATAACCATAATAATGATAATAACAATAATAAAAAATAATGAAATATAACGCAAATGTGTTCAAAACCAACAATAAAATAATAACAATAACCATAACATAATAGCAGTAATACATTCTAATGATTATTCTCTTTTGATTTTCGAGTGTGGAAAAAAACTTATCAATATACGTTAAAAAAAACACCACAAACCAACAGCAATAGGTAATATTTGGAGTGATGAAAATTACAAACAAGGATGTGTTCAAAAACCACCAATAAATTATAACAAACCATAGTCATAACACAACAACAGCCATAATAAATAATAATAATAATAATAATAATAACAACAATGATGGTCTAGAATTAGGTGTAATTTAGCTATGTAAAATAACATTTTTATTATTATTCTCTTTTGAGTGACCAATCGTCTTAAAAAACTAACCAATAAACTAATAATTAATACTAATATAATATTTTTGAGTGAAATATAAACCAGATGTGTTCACAGAACCACAAGAAATAATTAACAAAATAACCATAACAAACAACAGCAAGAAAAATAAATAAATAAATGTCTAGAATAGGCGTATTTTTGTAAAATAACATTTATAATTATTCTCTTTTGGTTTTCGAGTGTAAAATGATCAATATAAAAACCATCTGCATCACCACCACCACCAACAAAAAAACAAAACAACACCAACAACAACAACAACAACAACAACACCAACACCAACACCAACAACAACAACAACAACAAAAAAACACCAACACCCAACAACAACCACAACAAACAACCCCAACACAACAAACAACACAACCCAACACCAACAACAACACCAACACCGAAACACCAACACCACCACCCCAAAACAACAACAACAACAACACCAACAACAACACCACCAACACCACCAACGACAACAACAACAACAACACCAACACCAACACCACCACCAACAACAACAACAACAACCACAACACCACCAACGACAACAACAACAACAACACCAACACCAACAACAACACCACAACAACACAACAACAACACAACAACAACACGACAACAACACAACAACAACACGATAACAACACAACAACAACACGATAACAACACAATAACAACACAATAACAACACCATAACAACACGATAACAACACAACAACAACACGATAACAACACCACCACCAAACAACAACACCTAAACACAACAACAACACCAACACCAAACCACCACCAACAAACAACACCCACACCAAACCACAACACCACACCAACACAGACAACAACACCAACAACAACAACAACACCAACACCAACAACAACAACAACAACAAAAAAAACAACACCACACCAACAACAACACCAACAACAACACCACCAACACCACCAACGACAACAACAACAACAACACCAACACCAACACCAACAACAACACCAACAACAACAACAACAACAAAACACCAAACACCAACACCAAACAACAACACCAACACCCAACAACAAACAACAACAACACCAAACACCAACAACAAACACCAAACACCCAACAAACACCAACCCAAACAACAACAACAACAACACCAACAACAACACCAACACCAACAACACCAACACCAACATCAACCCAAAACCACAAAACACCACACAACACCAACACCACCAACAACACCAACAACACACCAACAACCAAACAACAACACCAACAACAACAACAACAACAACAACACCAACAACACCAACAACAACACCAACAACAACAACAACACCAAAGGACACCAACAACAACACCACCAACACCACCAACGACAACAACAACAACAACACCAACACCAACACCAACAACAACACCAACAACACCAACAACACCAACAACAACACCAACACCAACACCAACAACAACACCAACAACAACACCAACAACAACAACAACACCAACAACAACACCAACACCAACAACAACAACAACAACAAAACACCAAACAACAACACCCACCACCAAACACCAACACCAACACACCAACAACCCCAACAACACAACAACAACAACCAACACCAACACAACAAAACACCCAAAAAAACAACAACAACAACAACACCAACAACAACACCAACAACACCAACAACACCAACAACAACACCAACAACAACACCAACACCAACACCAAACAACAACACCAACACCAACAACAACCCAACAACAACAACAACACCAACAACAACACCAACACCAACAACAACAACAACACCAACACCAACACCAACACCAACAACAACACCAACACCAACAACAACACCAACACCAACAACAACAACAACAACAACAACAACAACACCAACACCAACAACAACACCAACAACAACAATAATGGAGTGGAAAAGACCAATATGTGTTCAAACCCAACAATAAAATAATAACAATAACCATAACAACAACAGCAATAATAACAATTATACAGTTAGTTAATTAATTAATTAATTAAATAAAAGTTTTTTGTTTTGTTTTTTTAAAATCCGAGTAGATTTTGTGAAGCGAAACAAAGTCTGTAATTCTACTGTAAACATTTCTATGGCAAATTCAAACGGCCGTAGGTCTGACTTTCAGGCAGCTCGCTTTATGAACGCAATATTTATTGATTATAGTAAAATAATAAACCACAGAAAAATGACCCCCACCGTCACCGCTGACTGAGCCGTGGCTAATAGCGTATCAGCGTCGCCAGGCGGCAGCAGAGGGAGAGCGGAAGCGGAAGTGCGTGTAACACCAGCTGACGAGATCAACGGTAAATCCAGGAAATGAAGCGTATTTTATGCTCTTTGTGGTTATTTATTGTCATTTACAGTGCGCTGTCTTTGTAAATGTATAGTAAGCTACAGTCGTTTATGAGCAGTAACGTTTGTCCTTCCTTTGCTTGCTGTTAGTCAAGAAGCTAATAGAAATTCGGCCACACATAATAAAGTTAATAAGGTAAACCTCACGAAGACGTTCCTGCATATTTCACCTCAAAACTGAAAGACAAATAAATATATTTCTTAGGATTTTATGTGTGAATTAAGATTTATGTGTGTATATGTTGTTTTATATGTGCTGTATGTGAGTACATTATTGGATCCTAAAATGTAATCGTCTGTCTATCTATCTCTCTGTCTGTCTGTCTCTGTATGTCTGTCTCTCTGTCTCTATCTATCTGTCTGTCTGTCTGTCTGTCTGTCTCTCTGTATGTCTGTCTCTGTCTATCTGTCTGTCTCTCTGTCTATCTTTCTCTCTGTCTATCTGTCTCTCTGTCTGTCTGTCTCTCTGTATGTCTGTCTCTCTGTCTATCTGTCTCTCTGTCTGTCTGTCTGTCTCTCTCTGTCTCTCTCTCTCTCTGTCTGTCTGTCTGTCTATATCTATCTGTCTGTCTGTCTGTCTGTTTCTTTCTGTCTGTCTGTCTTTCTGTCTTTCTCTCTGTCTGTCTGTCTCTCTCTCTGTATGTCTGTCTCTGTCTGTCTGTCTGTCACTCTGTCTGTCATCTTTCTTTCTGTCTTTCTTTCTGTCTGTCTCTCTGTCTGTCTCTCTCTCTGTATGTCTGTCTCTGTCTGTCTGTCTGTCTGTCTGTCTGTCTGTTCTTCTATCGTTCTCTCTGTCTGTCTGTCTTTCTATCTTTCTCTCTGTCTGTCTGTCTGTCTGTGTCTGTCTGTCATCTATCTGTCTGTATATCTGTCTATCTGTCTGTCTGTCTCTGTCTATCTGTCTGTCTGTCTGTGTCTTTCTTTCTATCTGTCTGACTGCATCTATCTATCTATCTGTCTGTCTGTCTGTCTGTCTGTTTGTCTGTGTTTCTCTCTGTCTGTCTGTCTGTCTCTCTATATATCTACTATCTATCTAGCTATCTATCTATCTGTCTCTCTGTCTCTCTGTCTATCTATCTATCTATCTATCTATCTATCATCTATCTATCTATCTGTCTGTCTGTCTGTCTGTCTGTCTGTCTCTCTGCTGTTTTCTGTATGTCTGTCTGTCTATTATATTTATCTATCTATCTATCAGTCTCTGTCTGTCTGTCTCTCTGTCTGTTTCTCTGTATGTCTGTCTGTCTATCTATTTATCTATCTATCAGTCTCTGTCTGTCTATCTGTCTGTCTCTATGTCTATCTATCGGTTGTTGTCTGTCTGTAAGCATATTAATGCTTAATACGAAACACCCCCCAACCCACACAACCCACACACACACACACACATTACATTAAGGGGTTCCTCGCTGAAGGACAATGCCTGAAGTGAAGTCAATGTTTCGAGAGGTTCTGCCTAAACAAGGTGAGTTTTTCCGCTGTTGTTGTGTTTTGCTCAGCAGACTTGCATTTTTTTTGTAGCACGCAGCTTTTCAAAATCTCACCCTTGTACAGACTGAGTTGAAAGACGTCCCACATGACAACCAAAACAACCGCAGCACTGGAATCCACAGCTGAACTTTAGTCTGTATCTTGTTGCAGACAGCCAGCACATGTGAGTTGTGTGCGTATATTAGTCAGCCTTGTGTTTCATCCGTGCAGGTCAGCTTTCCATGGAGGACGTTCCCACCATAGTCCTGTGCAAACCCAAACTCCTCCCTCTGAAGTCAGTGACGCTGGAGAAACTGGAGAAGATGCAGCAGGAAGCTCAGGAGCTCATTAAACAACAAGAACTGGCTTTAAAGGAGCAGCAACAGCCTGAGACAGCAGAGTAGGGTACACTTCTGAGGGACGAAGTACACACTTCCATCACAACCTAATATCAGCACATATCACTAGTATAGTCAGTCACAGGCCAACTTTCATATGAAAGATTTTCTTTTTTGTTTGTTAATTTGGTAGAAACCATATTTATGTGTGAGGTTATGTATGCTTTAGTTCATAAGGCCGCATATGCACATGAATGATTATTTAGTTCAGTTTCAGATGCCAGCAAGTTCATTTACAACAGTTGCAGCTCTGTTGCATGGTCTCAGTGGCTATATTCTCAAATTCAGCTTTTTAAATATATATATATACAACTATAAGTCACTGTCAAAATGGGCTTTTGTTGAATAAAATGCCAGCTAATTAATGCATGAAATTGGGGTTATGCACAGGTCTTCACATTCCACTTTGTAAATGTCATATTTAAATATATATTTATCTTCAAAACTACTACATCTTTTTTTTTTTTGAAAGAAATGTATACTTTATTCAGTAAGTAAAAAGAACAAAAAGTGTCACTGTTTCCACAAAAACATGGCTGTTAAAAATCCAGCTTTGCCAGAACAGGAATAAATTATATTTTAAAAATATATTAAAACAGAAAACAATTATTTAAAATTGTTATATTTCACAATATTGCTGCTTTTACTGTATTTTTGTCAATAAATGCAAGACTTGTGGAGAAAGATGAGAGAAAGCATTATATAATTTGGACCGTTATTTAGCTATTTTGAGATTTTGGAATATAAACATTTACTGTTTTCAATACGTAGTGAATATTGATTAAAAAATGCATTCATTTCAATATTTTGTTCCATTTCTCTTTGCATTATGCCTATCATTTATTGCCCACCCTCAGTGTTTAATCACTAGTTATATAAATTGCAGTCCGGTATATTTTAGGAAATGCCTTAGTCATATTTCACGCCAAATGCTAAATAATATATAAAATATTATTTTATTGTAATTAATGCTGGTTTTAATAATGTCATGATGGACATTCATGACATTAATATCCCCCCACCCCACCAAAAAAAACATTAATTTTTTTTTTGAAATATATATCTTATCTACAAACAACACCCTCCCAAGTCATTACCAGTAATCGATGACAACACAGCTTTTTATTATTTATTCATCAACCATTTTGAACAAAGAGCAAGTAAGTTAGGTACATTTCACTTCCACCAGTCTACTGTAATATAAAAATAAATGTTCTGGACACTTCTGTGAAATGATCCCAGCTGCTGTGCGTTGCTCAGTTTTGTCGTTTCGTCAGTGACCATCAGAAGTGACATCTTTGAAAAGTCAGAGGAAATAAAGGGAAAAATAAACTCAAGCACAGTATACAAAAGCAGCCCAGGAGGAGAAAGAGCTCTGAACTTACATGCCCCCCCACTTATAAAGCTATGTGCACAAATCTGCAAGTCTCTACAAACACTGCAGACTGGACAACAGGAATGGCAGTGAACTCAGGAATACAAAACATGGAATGACTAAATTCATAAGTGTGGCACTTTCAGGATTAGCTTATACAAGTCACATCAGAAATTACGTCTCCTTCAGATCGGAAAGTGCCTGGCCCTTCGGTCACACTGTGTTCTGACAGGAGGAAAGGTTTTAGTACTTAAACCTTCATGACAAATACAAGCAACTTAAAGAAATACAGAACTCCAGCGAACGTCACGACTGGAGCAGCTGCCACAGAAATGGCTTGCAGGAATCCTGAACTCAGCAGCTCTCGAGTTTGAGACGCCCGCCATCTCCTTCACTGATGAACCTCTTCCGGCCCCTGACAAAGAAAGAAAATAATACAGCAAAAAAATGATACCCTAATAAGAATAGTTAATTTTGGATCTGAAACATTATAAACTCATTAATAATAATAAATGTTTTTCTTTAAATAATTTATATTTTGAATATAATAATAATGTAAATATATAAAAAAAAAGTGATACTTACCGTAATCAGAAATGGCAAAAAATCTTTTGATGTAATATGTAACATCTTGGTCTTATTATATTAATAAGAATAAGAATAAATTACACGGAATACTAATTTATAGTTATAATAGTGTTTCACATTACACTATTGTAATAATATGAGGGACATTATATATATATATAGATCGATTATAGATATACAGTGGGGAAAAAAGTATTTAGTCAGCCACCAATTGTGTAAGTTCTCCCACTTAAAAAGATGAGAGAGAACTGTAATTTTCATCATAGGTATACCTCTAACTATGAGAGACAAAATGAGAAAAAAAAAAAATCCAGAAAATCCATTGTAGGATTTTTAAAGACTTTATTTGCAAATTATGGTGGAAAATAAGTATTGGGTCAATAACAAAATTTCATCTCAATAATTTGTTATATACACTTTGTTGGCAATGACAGAGGTCAAACTTTTCTGTAAGTCTTCACAAGGTTTTCACACAATGTTGCTGGTATTTTGGCCCATTCCTACATGCAGATCTCCTCTAGAGCAGTAAAGTTTTGGGGCTGTCGCTGGGCAACACGGATTTTCAACTCCCTCCAAAGATTTGCTATGGGGTTGAGATCTGGAGACTGGATAGGCCACTCCAGCACCTTGAAATGCTTCTTACAAAGCCACACCTTCGTTGCCCGGGCGGTGTGTTTGATCATTGTCATGCTGAAAGACCCAGACACATTTCATCTTCAATGCCCTTGCTGATGAAAGGAAGTTTTCACTCAAAATCTCACGATACATGACCCCATTCATTCTTTCGTTTACACGGATCAGTCGTCTGGTCCCTTTGCAGAAAAACAGCCCCAAAGCATGATGTTTCCACCCCATGCTTCACAGTAGGTATGGTGTTCTTTGGATGCAACTCAGAATTCTTTCTCCTCCAAACACGACAAGTTGAGTTTTTCCAAAAAGTTCTATTTTGGTTTCATCTGACAATATGACATTCTCCCAGTCCTCTTCTGGATCATACAAATGCTCTCTAGCAAACTTCAGACAGGCCGGGACATGTACTGGCTTAAGCAGGGGGACACGTCTGGCACTGCAGGATTTGAGTCCCTGGCGGCGCAGTGTGTTACTGATGGTCGCCTTTGTTACTTTGGTCCCAGCTCTATGCAGGTCATTCACTAGGTCCCCCCGAGTGGTTCTGGGATTTTTGCTCACAATTCTTGTGACCATTTTGACCCCACGGGGTGAGATCTTGCGTGGCGCCCAGATCGAGGGGAGATTATCAGTGGTCTTGTATGTCTTCCATTTTTCTAATAATTGCTCCCACAGTTGATTTTTTCACTCCAAGCTGCTTACCTATTGCAGATTCTGTCTTTCCAGCCTGGTGCAGGTCTACAATTTTTTTCTGGTGTCCTTTGACAGCTCTTTAATCTTGGCCATGGTGGAGTTTGGAGTGACTGTTTGAGGTTGTGGACAGATATCTTTTATACTGATAACGAGTTCAAACAGATGCAATTAATACAGGTAACCAGTGGAGGACAGAGGAGTCTCTTAAAGAAGAAGTTACAGGTATGTGAGAGCCAGAAATCTTGCTTGTTTTGTAGGTGACCAAATACTTATTTTACAGAGGAATTTACAAATTAATTCTTTAAAAATCCTACAATGTGATTTCTGGATTTTTTTTTCTCATTTTGTCTCTCATAGTTGAGGGTATACCTATGATGAAAATTACAGGCCTCTTAAAATCTTTTTAAGTGGGAGAACTTGCACATTGGTGGCTGACTAAATACTTTTGGCTTCAATGTTATAGTGTGTGTGTTTGTGTGTGTGTTTTATAATAATAAAAAAGTTATTATTATTATTATATAATTTTTTATAAAGTGCAGGTAAAGAAAAACACCTCACTCACCGACAAGGACAGAGGTCTCTGAGTTTTTTATCGATGACACCAGCATCAAAGCTCTGCTCCACAAACTGCTCCAGAAGCGAATACGCACACGGCACGTCAATACTGAGATCTGCCATGTCCAGATACACCCTCTCAAAGCCCTGCAAGAGGATAGCATTCACTGTAGATGTGCTTTTAAAGCTGCAGTGATTCAAACTGACCAGCATACCCGTCTCAACTGGTCCACAGTGATGACCGTGGAGGCGCAGAAAGACTTCAGCAACTGTAGGATCATTTGAAGTGTTCTGTTGCCTTTAGACTCCAGAACCATGATAACTGCCTGGGAAAGAAAAAAGACAAAAAAAGGTCAAAAAAATTAATCAGGCACAAGCTTTCCACTTAAATCCCTGTTTTGATGCCGTTATTACCTCATAAACAAACTCATGATGGAAATGTGGGACTTCCAGTTCTCTCAAGCAGCGCTCGGCTTCCACCGTGTCACCTGATAACAGATACTCCTTCAACAGGAGGTTAACCTGCAACAACAACCATTATGCAATCCGGAGTTAGAAGCTGAATGCATGTGGTGTTGCTCAATATGCTATAAAATCCTCCAGCTCATAGACAAAGGATGATGTTATGTAACGTGGTAGGCGGTGAATGGGTGTGTCCTTGCCTCTTTGATGAGTTGATTGACGGGTCTCTGGCCACCGCCTGAACCCCAGAGGCTGTCGATGCGAAGGCCGGTCCATCGGCTCATTCTCAGCAGCACGGCCGCGCGATCCAGAGCAGCTCTGATGAAACGACACAAACCGGCGTCAAACTCGCAATCAAAACACAGAAGAGACACACGCGCTGAGAGGAAAACACTCAGTACCTGGCGTATTCACAATCTACTCGTCCTTTGTAGCCGTCTATGAAGCTTTTTGGGAGGATGTTGTCTGCGACAGCTCGAGCGATGAACTGACCGAGCATCTATAAGACAAAAGTAAACATTTAGATCACTCATTCTGAGAGTTTTCAGCTAAAAACATTTCCCTAAAAACCCACTATGTCCACAAGATAAAAAAAGTCTACATTTATAATAGTTTTCTTAGAAGGCTCTTAAAAACACTGACACATATTAAAGATATTAAATATTTGAATTAGATAACATTTTGTATTAAATTATTTCAATATTAAATATAATTGTTTCGTAATATTAATATATTTACAAATGCTTGAGCAACTTTAATCTTGGTCCATTTTTGGTCCAAAAATTATATATGAATTTTTTTACCATTGACAGTGTCACAAATAAAATAATAATAATATTTTAGGTAATGATCACTCATTCTGAAATGATTTCCATATTATTGACAAAAAATGAACTGAAAAATAATTTATAATTAAACTAGGCCTATATGAATTGTTTGTAAGGATTTGAAAATGAACAAACAATTACAAGTAAATGAAATTTATGAAATATTATTAAAAGTCATTTTTATATCATAATAAAATGAACATTTTAAAATATATACAGCTATTTTTATTACTTTTTTTTTTTTTTGTCTTTCTTTGTCTATTTTATTTTCAAAACAACCCTCCTGAATAAAATAAAGTTATTTAAGACATAATTATAAATCAGTTATTTTGGCTTTAATATAAATAAAAACTTAATATCAAATTATTTTTTATAATTTTTATTTTAGAAGAAATATGACAAGAAATATAACTTGATTTCATTTCTTCTAAAATAAAGATTATGAAAATATTTTCTCTAATATTTTTGTTACATTTCCTATTTGCACAGTCATTAAAAAAAGATCAATATTTCCCATTAAAGATCACTCATTCTAAGAGCTTTCCACTGAAAGCATTTCCATATTTCTTGTTTATACACAAAAACCCCTCATGGGACACAAAAAAAGGAACTGAATCTTTTCACACAGCAGAATTTCACTTGAAGAGTATAAAAAGCCCCTTAAGTTCCTAATCGTGACATTTTTAAAATGCCATTGGATTTGTGTGTGACCTGCTGTAAACAGTGCAGTTGTGTGCGCAGCCGGAGGAAACACACAGTCAAATAATGCAGTAACACACACCAGTCGGAGGTCAATATTTGTTCACTTGCTGTTTCGGCACGTCTACCCTTTGTATTCAGATTGCATTGGTTGTTAAGAGCAGGAAAGGGCTGTGTTTGCCAAATCGAACAACATTTGCCCTCGTGTTAGGAATGAAGGCTGACAGGAGAGGCCCGAGTAAATGTGTTTGTAGAGCAGACAGTGTGTTTGAGGCACAGCGCTGACCCAGCATTCTGCACACAGCCAGACAAAAGCACAAGCTCTGGTGTTTCTATGAAGCCAAAGGAAACAGCTGAAAGTCTCTTCTGACTGGCTCATCTGCACCACCAGACGCGCTCCGACCACAGAGTTTTCATTGTTAACCGCGGCTCACCAAACACGCTTTCAGCAAAGTAAACATGCAGCACAGAGAGACGCACCGCAGCTTAGAAACTGCAAAATGTTACACTGCAAAAATTACACCTACACCTAGAGCGGTTCATGATTATGAACTTTGGCTGATCATTAAATGTCATACAAATAATTATGTTTAACAATTATCTCTTCTATTCATGCCACTTAAAACATAGACTTAAAAAAAATTTAACTTATATGGTGTGAAATACAATAACTATAATTGTAAAAAAAATATATAAAAAAAATTTAAGCTTTAAATAAAAAAATATGCTGAATATAAGTATATACTGTGTATGTGTAATATAAGATATCTAAATATATATATATTATATTTCCCGTGGTACGGAAAGTATTCAGACCCCCTTAAATTTTGCACTCTTAACAATATTGCAGCCATTTGCTAACATCATTCAAGTTAATTTTTTTTCCTCATTAATGTACCACAGCACCCCATATTGACAGGAAAAACACAGAATTGTTGACATTTTATGCAGATTTATTAAAAAAGAAAAACGAAAATATCACATGGTCCTAAGTATTCAAACACTTTGCGGTGAACTATATATTAACTGGGTGCTGTCCATTTCTTTGATCATCCTTGAGATGGTTCTACACCTTCATTTTGAGTCCAGCTGTGTTTGATTATACTTACTGGATTTGATTAGGAAAGCAACACACCTGTCTATATAAGACCTTACAGCTCACAGTGCATGTCAGAGCAAATGAGAATCATGAGGTCAAAGGAAATGCCTGAAGACCTCAGAGACAGAATTGTGACAAGGCACAGATCTGGCCAAAGGGTTACAAAAAAAAATTTCTGCTGCACTTAAGGTTCCTAAGTTACAGTGGCCTCCATAATCCTTAAATGAAGACGTTTGGGACGACCAGAACCCTTCATAGAGCTGGCCGTCCGGCCAAAAGAGCTGCTATCGGGGGAGAAGAGCCTTGGTGGGAGAGGTAAAGAAGAACCCAAAGATCAATGTGGCTGAGCTCCAGAGATGCAGTCGGAGATGGGAGAAAGTTGTAGAAAGTCAACCATAACTGCAGCCCTCCACCAGTCGGGGGCTTTATGGCAGAGTGGCCCGAGGAAGCCTCTCCTCAGTGCAAGACACATGACAGCCCGCATGGAGTTGTGAGATGGTGAGAAATAAGATTCTCTGGTCTGATGAGACAAGATAGAACTTTTTGGCCTTAATTATAAGCGGTATGTGTGGAGAAAACCCAAGCACTGCTCATCACCTGTCTAATACAGTCCCAACGGTGAAGCATGGTGGGGGCAGCATCATGCTGGGGGTGTTTTTCAGCTGCAGGGACAGGAAGACTGGTTGCAATCGAGGGAAAGATGAATGCGGCCAATACAGGGATATCCTGGACGAAAACCTTCTCCAGAGTACTCAGGAAATCAGACTGGGCCCTAAGGTTTACCTTCCAACAAGACAATGACCCTAGCACACAGCTAAAATAACGAAGGAGTGCTTCACAACAACTCTGTGACTGTTCTGAATGGCCCAGCCAGAGCCCTGACTTAAACCCAATTGAGCATATCTGGAGAGACCTAAAATGGCTGTCCACCAACATTTACCATACAACCTGACAGAACTGGAAAGGATCTACAAGGAGGAATGGCAGAGGATCCCCAAATCCAGGTGTGAAAAAACTTGTTGCATCTTTCCCAAAAGACGCATGGCTGTATAGATCAAAAGGGTGCTTCTACTAAAAACTGAGCAAAGGGTCTGAATACTTAGGAAAATGTGATATTTCAGTTTTTCTTTTTAATAAATCTGCAAAAATTTCAATAATTCTGTGTTTTTCTGTCAATATGGCGTGCTGTGTGTACATTAATGAGGAAAAAAATGAACAAATGATTTTAGCAAATGGCTGCAATATAAAAAGGAGTGAAAAATCCTAAGGGGGTCTGAATTTCGTACCCACTGTAATATATTATATATATATTATATATATATACAAACACACACACACATACAATATTATACATTTATAAAATTATTTATCGATGTAGTATGTTGGGCTATTAGATATGATATATGAAATAATATTCAATTATATTCTACCCACATATATACATTAGATAAAGTATACAAATATGGCATATTTAAGGTTAATGTCTTAGATATTAGGCCTATATATTAAATTATTAAATATTAAATATTATAAAAATAATATAAACAATTATACAAGAATTACAATATTTTTTGTGGTCAAAACTGGTCCACTTCGATCATATTGTCATAAAGATAAGATCACAATATAGGATAAATAGATTTAATAACGTGAGTATAAATAATATTGTATGATATTATAAACACATTTGTATGAATTTTATCCTAACATTATTAAGTGCAGTAGTATATTATAAATACTACATAAAAAATGAAAAATATTATATTAAAAACGGTTGTACAGACCAGGATATAAAATATTTACTTTTAATATAAAAGTATGGTTTGTGTTTTTCCCACAGGGTCCAAAAAGGAACTGAAATCAGTATAATAGTAAAATCATAATATCAAAATCAACACTAAGGCTTCAAAAACACTAAATAAAAGGTACAATATAAAAAATATATGTTAAAATATGACAAAATATATAAAAATATATTTAAAAATTACAATATATTTACTGTGTGTGTGTGTGTGTGCATATATATATGGTAATATATTTTGAAGTTTAATATGCATGGTTAAAAGCGTATGCCTCACTTATGCAACTCTCATACACTAGGTCTAGCATGTCACCTGTGGAGCCCCAGGCGTGTCCAGCACCAGGTCAGGCAGCTCTTTGAGAAGTTTGTGGAAGGAGGCCTCCACGTCGGCAGCCGTGAGAACACACTCGCAGAGCTCGCTGAGCAGTCGTGACGTCAGCTCCCTGTGGCTGGCTTTAGCCTCCAGCGCTAGCGATACGGCTAGCATGGGCACGTCGCCTCGCATGCTGCCCAGGTTCAGCTCAGCAAGCAATTCCTGAGGGAACAGAGCGAGATGTCCTGATTATAATGAGAATGCAGCATTCCTCAGGTTTTTTTACTCATAAACGCACAGGACTGCACAACACTTAATTAGATATGAACGGGTAAAAGCCGTCTCCTCATTCAACAACACAGCCATAAATCTCACCGCCACTTCATTGGCATCCCCGTGCTCAAAGTACTCTTGAACGATAGGAGTGACCGTCTTCTCAAATGTCTCTTCGTCCAGAGGGAGGACAACAGTCTCATATATGCAGTTCTCCTGGAGAAACACAAAGTTTGATGGATTGTGTGCCAGTTTCATGGTTAAAGGAACAGTTCACCCCAAAATAAAAAAATCTGCTGAATATTTACTCGCCCTCAGGCCATCCAAGATGTAGATGAGCATGTTTCTTCATGGGAACAGATTTGGAGAAATTCAGCATTCCATCACTTGCTCACCAAAGAATCCTCTGCAGTAAATGGGTGCCGTCAAAATGAGAGGAAAGGTTACTTCCCTTTCTGCGCTCCGTTCCGTCTCGTGCACAGCCACGTCCGCACAGCTTTCACAGTAAACTCAACTGCAGATGAGTGCGGATGGACGAGTCTAACACATGCGTAGTACAACCTACTTGACCTGTTCTGTCTCAAAGTTTACCTTGCGCCTGTGCTGTTGTATGTGGGCCGTTCACGGACACTTCTGATGATGAAAATTGCGTCACGAGGACAGTGTGCGGACCGTGCGGGACGCGGATGGCCAAAGTACACTTTGGGCTTGAGACTCCTAACAGCTGATAAAAACATCACAATAATCCACAAATAACACACACCACTCCAGTCCTTCAGTGGACGTCTTGTGAAAAGATGCATCTTTTTTAACTTCAAACCATTGTTTCCAGTTAAAATACAAGCCCATGATCCATCATATTGCTTTCTCCAGTGAAAAAGTAACCTCGTCTGAATCAGGAGAGAAATATGCACAGATCAAGCACCGTTTACAAGTGGAAACAGTGCAGAACTGTTCTAACAAATATGTGGGTGAATTTTACTGCGGGGAGGACAACAGGAGATGGACTTTTTCCAATGGAGGAAGCATTATTATGGACTCTTACAAACACAGCTTTTCGCTTCACAAGATTTTAATTGATGGACTGGAGTCATGTGGGTTATTTGTGGATTATTGTGATGTTTTTATCAGCTGTTTGGACTCTTATTCTGACGGCTCCCATTCACTGCAGAGGATCCATTGGTTCTGATGAACAAACAAACTCTTCTATATCTTGGATGGTCTGAGGTTAAGTACATTTTCAGCTAATTTTTATTTTAGGGTGAACTATTACTTTAAAAACCATAAGCAAGCACATTGAGTGGCTCTTACCTGCTCAGCATCGTAATTGGGATCTTTAACGTCAACTTTATCTTCATCGTAAACCTGCCCAGGTGTTCCCCATACACCTTTACCCCCTGCCCCACCTATGGATACAAAACACAAACAGCTTTTTTAAAATGCATTGGAAAAACTTGAAAAGTGACATCATGTCAACAGAGAACAGAAAGAAGAACGAAAACCATGTGACTCTTTCAGTGCCTTCTGCTGTAGCCAATGAAAGTACATACAGTTCCTGTCTTTGTCATGTTAGCCACACGGGGTCGTCCCCTCTGAAACAGAGCCGGGCCCTTTTAATTCACAGCTGCTGCTAACATCATCTCTCGATATGTGCAGAGCTCTGACCGCAAGTGCCAAACTGATACTGAACGAGAAACAGAAACTGATTCTAACCAAACTGGTAGAAGAAAATAAAGCAGTATGTGCATGCAAGGCTAAGCGTGACCTCCATTAATGTAGATGTTCTGCTACATCCTCATGACATTCCAAACCTGAATGATTTTCATTCTTCTGTGGCACGTAAAATATTTTATTTATTTATTTTTTACGATGGAGGTCAATGGGGTCCAGTGTTGTTTGGTTCTTAATCTTCAAAAGATATGTTCTTTTGTGCTCTGGCATGAGGGTGTGTAAATGATCATTTTCATTTTTAGATAAGCTACCCACTTAATAAACTAATAAGCTTTTGACTGAATTTAAAGATTGTACACATTTCCTCAAACAATATTTTGAAAATAGTAACAAGTTATCCATATTTAACTTGGATTTATAATAAAATTAGCATATATAATTTTCCTTAAAACAGTTCAATAAACAATAAGAGATATCCTAAATATCATACATTGAAATTTATATTTTTTGGTAATTCATTAAAGGGGTCATATGATGCAATTTCAAGTTTTCCTTTCTCTTTGGAGTGTTACAAGCTCTTGGTGCATAAAGAAGATCTGTAAAGTTGCAAAGACTAAAGTCTCAAATCCAAAGAGATATTCTTTATAAAAGTTAAGATTCAGCCACACCTACCTAAAACGGCTCGTTCTAACACGCCCCCACATGTCTACGTCACTATGTGGGAAGATTTGCATAACGCCGCCCAAATGTTCACGCAAAGAAAGAAGGCGTAACCTTTATTCTCGCTGTAGTATTGTTGCTGCCGCCATGTCGTGAAGGCGCTGTGTGTTTCGTTGTGAAAACGAAACTACTTTGTTTGGCCTTCCAAAAGAGGACACGACTAGAAATCAGTGGTTAAGTTGTATTTACAACACTGTTCCAGAACAGTTCAACCCAAATATTCAGATGTGTGCAGCACATTTTATGGAGGACTGTTTCCTGATCCTGGTAGAGTAGACTACAATGCCGGCTGTTCTGACTCACAGACTGTAAGTACGTTTTCATTTAAAGGATTTGCCACTGACGATTCAAACGCGAGTTTTGAGCAGTGTAGATTAGCGCTTGTAGTTTGTCATTTCTCCGATCACAAATGCGACATGGGGGTTGGGGGCGGTTTTTTTTTTTTGTTTGTTTTTTTTTATTTTTTTTTTTTTTGTGTGTGTCTTTTTTTTTTGTCCTTGTTTCTTTTTTTGTTTTTTTTTTTGTTGGTTTGTTGCGCGGAACGATGCAACGCAATGCGTAAAAAGAAAGTATAAGTTATTATAATCCGTAATTATGGATGTAACAAATGCCTCGTTTATAATGGGTTTTAATGTTTTTGTCTCGTCGCTCCGGCCGGACAGGGCATCACAATATGGTAAGGGCGTAACATTTCCGTCACACACTTGAGGTATTCGGCCAATCACAACGCACTGGATAGCTGGCCAATCAGAGCACACCTCACTTTTCAGAACGATGAGCTTTGTAAAAATCGACGCGTTTCAGAAAGGCAGGGCATAGAGGAGAAACAATAATGTACAGTATGTGGAAAATAATGTGTTTTTTTAATCTTAAACCGCATAAACACATTACACCAAATAAATGTTCTTTTTAGCAACATCATATGACCCCGTTAAACCTTTGATTACATTTTTTCCAAAAACTAAAAAAATTTTTCCCCACAGGATCTAAAAAAAGAACTGATTTCATTAATAATAAAATAGGCCTATATAATCGATCTTGGAAGTATTTTTTTTAAATACAAAATAAAAAATCTAAAATATTAAAATATTTACAAACATTTTAAATATTTCTTAGTCATCTTAAATTTTGATCCACTTTCCATTCACACTAATAAATATAATGTAGGGCATTATAGAATGCAATAAGGTAATATATTTTTTATACATTTAATACATAACACCAAATTTGAAACTTTTTTTTAATTTTTTTTATAAAAGTCTTGTTTAGTAACCTTAATACTCATGCATAATATTGAGCTAACAACAGTTTAACATAAACAGTTGCCAAAAGTGAGACATCAAGAACTTAAGTGTACGTTGGATGATGTTTGTATTTTATGACTAGTCCCACAATGTTCTAGAAAGCACTAGAATATTCCAGAAACGTCTAGAATGTTCCCATTCTTGCAAAAGCAAAATATCTTTAAAAAAAATGTACAATTAGTACAAAAATGTATCTGTACTAAACCAATGTTTCATAATTAATGACAGAAGTTCTAAAATTTACCTGACCTAAATATTTACCAAAATATTGACACTAGGCAAAAATAAATAATACAATAATAATTAGTAGAGGTCGATTAATCGGCACCGATAGTTTTTTACTGGAACTATCGGTTATCGGCAAAAATCCATGCCGATAGTTTTTCTGGGTTGCGTCCGTTGCTGGAACGGCTGAGAAGGGTCTGCTGTCATTATACAGTACGAGAGCAGCCTCAAGAGGCGGAAATCACTGACAGCACGTGCTGTTTGCTTAGACACGTGATACTGCACGCTGAAAAGAGCGGGAAACTTCAGACGCGGATTTAAATGCAGCCGACAGAAAATCCTTCCGCGCCACAGAGCGCCATTCACATAGTTTTCCATTATATTACATTATATTTGTCCCGAATTGTTGTTAATGCTTCATTAAAGTGCTTCATTATAGATCGCGCTTTCTCTTTCCGTTTGCTCCATTTTTTAAACACTGAACTTCAAACTTGTCAAATTGTTCATTCATTCTTGAAGTAAACTTGTGTCCGTTTGGTGTTTAAATAAACTGTTTTAGACCGCTGCTCAGGTTGAACGCGAAGCGTCCGGAGTGTGTGTGCTACCAGTGAGTTCTCCTAGACTCAGCGCTGCACATTTATTTTGATTAGCTAATCATCAAGTGTTCAAGAATAGAAGCAGTTAAAGTGTGAGAGTATACATACAATATCCATATGTATCAACCCTCTACATTGCGAGTAAATCACTCGCATATGTGACAAAATCTTCACTCTGGGCGACTAAATGACGTCTAATATTAGCCAAATGCTAATAAATTCTCAGATTTTACTCAGTGTGTGAGTTGGAGGCTGAGTATATGTTTAGCACAGATATATTTTCACTCACAGAATACTCTCTGACTGAGCGCATCAGAGTTTCACTCTCCGCCAAACGATCCGTGCTGTGTTTCAGTTCATCTTAATGGATGCGCAGCACACCTGTATTTGACGCACCGTAAACTCTAGTGTGAAGGCGCACTAGATATAATAATTATCATCTTATCAGTATTTTTGTTAGTTTCCCCCAATTTTTTTACAGAAACACTGAATGACCAAAAAAGCACCAGCACCAGTCCGAAGTTCAGTTAAAATGATTAATATGCATTCATACATGGCTATCAGTTTTAATTCTAATTACTAAAGTTCAATCATTAAATAATGATTGATTATCATATCAAATTATAATGCTTGACTGACTGATGTTAAGTGTACTTTCAGATATTTATAAAACTGTGCAAACAAACACACATACACACACATATATATATAGATATTTAGCAGTCTGGCGAGGTAACGAAAAAATGTATAGCCAAGGGAGATTCAATGCAAGGTGTTCGGAGAGGGTTGGATTACTTTTAAGCTATGGCCTTGGGTATATTATTTAAAGATGTGCACTAAGCATGACTGTTAAGATGAAATGGGTACACTTTAAAGAGGTCCATTGTAAAAACCAAATTACCGATAATGAAAGCTGGGTATGAAAGTATTGTCTCCTTGTTAGGAGTGTGGTAATTTCAAACATTTTTATTAGAATACTACTACTACTAGTAGTAGTATGGTTCAGTACTGTTTTTTTAAAATAGTAAAGCACTATTTTAGTTTCAGTATCCATTTTAAAAACTATAGGTTATTTAATCGGTATCGGCCAGTGTGGTCCAAACTAGCTATCGGTATCGGCAGAATCCACTATCGGTCGACCTCTAATAATTAGCACTACAGAATTACAGAAGAACCATAAAAAAAATTGTATATAGATTAAATGCTAAGATAATAATAAGATATATTAGTCTGCTAAATTAAGATATTTGAAAATATAAAACAATATATATGTATAAACAAAACATTTTTATAAATTATAAAAATAACAAACCGTTACGTTCCGAGCCAAATGTGCTAAAACAATCTTTTGAAAATACCTTTTAATGGACTGAATTAAAGGCAAATTAAATTAAGGTAAAAATAATACTGTAATTTGATTAAGAATTTAATGGAAAGTATTAAAAAACCTAATATTATTAAATTAATCAGTGACAAAGAAAATATTTATTCATTTAGTAATCAATTTAGTGTTCAGGATAATTCATGGTATTTAAAAAAAAAAATCGAATTACTATTTGACAATGAAAATATTTGTCACAATTTGTAATCCCCGATTTCAATGCAAAAACAACAAACTCGCTTTGCTCAGCGGACGAAAAAAAAAAAAGCCCTCAAAAGAAGATTGTCAATATGCTGTTATCCACTTTTCAGGCCTCTATGGATGAAGTGGAGCATTTAACCTTACGTATGGCACACCAAACCAAACTACATTTTCACTGCAATATCTTTAGGCTTCTGTCTAAAAAAGTACAGAACTCAAGCATTGCCCTGCAGTCCGACCAGCAGTTACGTAACACAAACAGGGCTGAATGTGCCATCGCAGACAGAATCAAAAAGAGAAGTGTGCCATGAAGTCATCTCGCAGGTGATGGGGGAGGTGGAAAGGTCACGAGGGGCGATAAATCAAAATGTTTTTTTTGCAGTTACCTACATTACATATATATATATATCTATATATATATATTGTATGTAGCATGTCTGAAGTTTCTGCAAGCAGACTTTTCCAAATCAATTCAGGTCTGAGTCCGCTTGCATGAAGAATCGCTCGGATGTTTGTTAGCAGTCTAACTGGCTAAAATGAAACAACAGATGCTGGAACGGAGCCAAGTCAACACTTCTATGCTCTGAACTTATGTAAATTAATCCAAATCCTGGAGTTCCAGAACTTTTACAATTCCAGAACTCTAAATCCAATTTATTCTTATGCGTGCATTCCAAGTTCAACTGAACTAATATCTAAATTTCAAACAGAAAACCCACTGATTCCAGGGGCGGTAACTTGATAACTAGCCAATATGATGATATGAAATGATAACTATAAAGTTTTAATAATCATTTTAAATCTACAAGAATAAATAACGCCAAGCCACAAATATAACAATAATGACACAGAAAAACGATAAATTTGGAATCACTTCCAGAACGATTTTTAAAACCTTGAGAATCAAAATCCAAAAACGCAGCATGCTTATAATAAAAAAAAATGTTATTGTCAATTGGTGTGGATGCTAATAAAGCTATCTTTCTTGGTTAAAGGGGTCATATGATGCGATTTCAAGTTTTCCTTTCTCTTTGGAGGGTTACAAGCTCTTTGTGCATAAAGAAAATCTGTAAAGTTGCAAAGGCTAAAGTCTCAAAACCAAAGAGATATTCTTATCAAAGTTAAGACTCTGCCACGCCCCCCTAAAATGGCTCGTTCTAACACGCCCCCTCACATATCTACCTCACTATGTGGAAATATTTGCTTAATGCCGCCCAAATGTTCACGCAAAGAAAGAAGGCGTGGTTTCAGTAACCGCAGTTAGTGTTGAAGCAGCCATGTCAGGGAGATGCTGTGTGTTTCTAGGCGAAAGCAAAAGCACTTTATTTGGCCTTCCGAAAGTAGATGCATCGTGTGTGTGTGTGTGTGTGTGTGTGGTGTGTGTGTGTGCGCGTGTGAGAGAGAGAGAGAGAGAGAGAGAGAGAGACACATCACAGTGGAGTCAGCTGTCTTAACCGTGGCTTGTGTACTGCAAACACATACCAGCTTCATCATTGTGTCTGTCACGCGACTATGTTCCCTTTCGGGCTCTGTCTTTACATTTATTTTGAAAAATAAAGCTCGCGATTATGGTAAGGAGCGTACATTTCCGACGAGTGCTTGCAGTGCTCGGCCAATCACAATGCACTGGGTCATCAGCTGGCCAATCAGAGCAGACTGGCTTGTCGGAAGGAGGGACTTTGTAGAAAACGAAGCGTTTGAGAGAGGCGGGGCATAGAGGACCTACAATAATGTACAGTATTTGAAAAATAATGTGTTTTTTGAACATTAAAGCATGTCAACATATTCTGTAACACCAAATACACAAAATAATGATCTTTAAAAAAGCATCATATGACCCCTTTAAGAAATAAAACAGCATTGATACCTGTCTTCGGCAGTCCTCGTCCCTTGCCCATCCTCGACCTCCTGTTAAGTAGTTTGCCCTTAGGGCTGGTGGGTGGAACCACAGAGCGGACCACATCTCCGTTATCGCTCAGCGAGTCGCCCCGGCCCGAGTCCCTGGAGGAGTTCTTCCTCAGACGTCTCTTCACCTTGGCCTTGAGTCTTGCCTCATGGATGCTGCCGGTGGGGGCCAATATCCAGTTTCCATTGATTTCATTATCAACGTTTCCAGTGAAGGTGTTGTCCTCGTCCCCGGAGGGGAAGGAATCTCTGAGATCTCCAGCCTCTGTGGTTGACAAAAGTGTTTGGAACCATTTATATATGTGAATATGCGTATCATATGTAATATCAGACTAAACATACATTTTAAAACAGCATTGGCACTAGAGACCAAAGTTTGGGCCACTTATACATATATTTGAGAGAGGTGACAGAGGAGGGCTCCGGCAAGTCGACATCGAAGAGGCGATGTCAGCTAGACGCGACGACCGAGGGCCGCAGACCTTGGCACTTTCCACCAGACTCTTTCTTCCCTCATTCTTGGTGCCTCTCTTATCATTCAAGTATCACGTCAAGGTCCGCCTACGACCAGAATCTCCATGTAATAATGAGGGCAACACTGTAACTCTACACCGGTGTTTCAGCTATCAAACACGCACCCCAGTAGAACGAAACATTTACTGTGATATAAAATACCTAAATATCGCAGTAAAAATCAACTTGAACTTACCAACAGGGTTTGCATTCAGCCATGCCTCACAGTCAGTTGCCATGGTAAAAATCAGAGAATTAAGTTTTACAGGGTATAAAATGTGCCTTTGCACCTAGAATGCAGAAATATAAACGTTAATATGCAAGTTTCTTTGTGAAGCAAAAATAAATGAATAAATGAGAACATGCAGCTGCTCCAATCAGCAGCGTCCATTTGGCTCCAACACAAGCCTGATACGATGAATGTATCGCATTACCATACAGACAGAAGACCTGCAGTCTCCAAAATCAAGTGTTTTGGCTGAGGAATACTTAGTTTTTGTACTAACGGTCATTAATGTGTCTAAGGTTTGATGTAGAGCACGCATTTAATGTAACGTTATGCATTTAAGTGCACGAGCGCAACATAAACAAAGCCTCGGGACTAGCAGCGAACAAACGCCGTTTTGTCATTATTTGACACAGCGTCTAAAATAAAGCCTTCGAAAGTCTTAAGTATCGCAAAATACATTGCTTTAAAACAACATCCAGTCGATAAGGAACAAATCCCACTAACCTGCTTTATTGCGTAGTCCCAAATTCGAGCTTCGTTGATGTTTATTTTGTTCTCTGCCCAGCAACTCGATAGCGTAATGCTGTCCTGCGAGCTCTCTGATTGGTTAGAAAAATAGAGGCGGATGACAAAGTGACCAATGAAAATGGAGTTCAGATTTAGCCGGCCTTTCTCGTATTTTCTATGAGGTCTTCGGTGAAGATCGTGACTTTCCGCCGCCCTGCGATGGACGCTGGAACAGAACAATGTAATAGATAGTAGTGCATGGGTGAGGATGAAGTCCCTCTCTCTTGTTATATTATTAAACTGGCACATTTTTATTTTTTATTTTTTTAAGTTGATGGTTAAAAAAAGATGCAGGGGTTATTTCATAATGTACAGGCCCAGACATGTCATTCAGGGCCACCATGGGACACTTTCTTTAATTATTTGTTTCACATAAACATCAGGCAACCTTATTTTCCAAAATGTTTATTTCATATTTGCATCAATGCTACCCAAAATATTTATACATACTTTTCTTCCATAAAATGCTGTGCTATTATTAACAGAATATAAAACAGAAAGTTTTCCAGAACCATTCCAATTATATACTAGCATTATAACACTCAGCGTTTTATAAATTTGATATCAGTTAAATAAACATGGTCCAGTTCAAGTATCCCTAAAGTCTGAGCTCTGTGTACAGCAATGATGAAAAACAAAAACAAAATAGTATGGCAGACATTATACAGAAGCAGCTTTCCATGGTGTTCAGCTGATTTTTAAACATTTGGGGCTTTTAATACATTATAAGGCACTTTGAAAAGTGAATATTTCAAGCATGAAACAGATTCAAGATTTGAAGACTGACAAAAATGATCACAGAAAATGCAATTCAGACAGAAACAAAATAATAATAATTTAGATGTAAGCTTAGTTATTAACTTAGTGATCATGTCATCAAGTGTATTGTTGTCGGATTATTATTTTTTGATTTACACCTGTCATTATAATTTTTTTAGTATTTTACGAAAATTTAAATTAGGCACTTCTTCAGTGAAGTTTATATTTGTCCACCACTGAAAAAAATCAACATATATGCCAGCTTTAAAGTATGGCAGATGCAGATGATGTAAACACTACACTTACCAGTGCCTTTCACATTCTGATACATATTTTTCACAGTGTAATAAAAATTCCATGCTGGACTACAGAGGACACACACTGCATTGTGTCCTGCGAATAAGGACAGGGCACTTAAGAGTTCACAGAAAACTGAAAATTGTCATAATTTACTCTCCCTCATTTTTAAAACCTGTATGAGTGATTTTTTTCCCCGTGGAATACAAATGAAGATCACGATATTTTGCCGACCAGCAGTCCTGGCTGCTCTTTTCCATACAGTGAAAGTGAATGGGGACTGGGGCTGTCAAGCACACATGACATGCTGGATAAAAAGATATTGTGGTCACAAATTAAGAATTAGTTCCCGTGACTTAATTCTTTTCTTCATTTTAAGTAAATCATGGCCATGTTGTACTAATTCTTTTTGTGTTATATTAGTATATTGATATACTAAGTTATATCGTTTTTGTAAATAATTTGAATTAGATTGAATTTTTATATTTTCTGTTTATTTGCAGCCTCTTTTAGTAATTTTGTTGTTTTTTTTGTCATTTTTATTAGTTTTTTTTATTATGTCTATAGAGGTTTTTTTTTTATTAAGTTTTAGTTTATTTAGTTTGAGTTATTTTAGTACTTCAAGTTAAACTAAACAAAAATCAGATATGCTGCCTTAGCAACTAGCTCGAATAAATAAGTTCTATAAACGTACAATATCCTATGATGTCCAAACTTATCTTCAGTTGACACCATTTGTTTCAAGTTACAAACATGTGGTTTTAGTTTGCGACAATAACCCTTATTATTTCCCTCATTTTAGTTGACCCTAACAAATAAACAGAAAATGAATAAGTACAACATAGCCATAATGTCTAATTCGTCGTCGCACCTTCAATGGCCGGGGCTCCGAGGTCTAAAAACTAAATTTATTTTTATATTTTCAGTTTGTTTCTTGCACTAAGCTAACGTATGCTTCGGAAAACTTGGAATATAGTGCACATGACCGCAACGGACTCACTTTTATGCCGGCTTTTTAAATTTCTTGCATTTTTACTGCCACTGTAAGAACAAACTAACAGCATAAACATTCTGAAAAATGCTTTGTATCACTGCCCAAAAAGGGTTAAATGTGTTTGAAATTTAATTTTTCAGTGAACTATTCCTTTAAAATCTATGATATTTAATAAGCCTTTTTTTTAAATCCCTGAAAACTTTCATACAGTTTGTCTTGCTATGAGCCCAAGTACACAAATGATCCAATTGCAGTTTTTCTTGTGTCCTTTTCCATCCTCATTGTCTTTGTTTTGTGTCTCTCAGCATTCAGCATGTCATGAGCTTCATTCAGTGTTTGGCGACTCCGTGTGGAATTTTAAGAGACTTTCCTCCGCCAGCTGCGACAGATACTTCTATAAAAACACAAACAATCCTCTGTTAAATTACACAAATTACAATTTACTTTTAAATTACAGGCATACGAACAGCTATAACGCCTTGAAGAGCAACAGTTTGGTTTCTCTGACTAAAATGGCTGACTGACAGCATCTGTTATGACTGTTATACTCAAGAAAGTTCAAGCTACATTGAGATATCGCGTGTTTCTGGGCTCTTTTGTCTTAGAAACTAAACACTATCAAAACATACATTTTTTAAACCCATTAGTTTATTTAATTTTAGCACTAACAATGTTTACCTGTGGATAAAATGGGTGACACTTTGTCTTACTAAGGCTAATTTCATAGCTGGCTTTTTAAATAACCTAAATGCACACAGTTAAATAATCTAGTCACACTTTTTTGCATAATTTGACTAAACTACATGATAGTACTTTCATATTTTAAAGTTGCAAAGTAATTTTGCAATCATGGTCGACTGGACTTGCTGTTGAGGTCTGTTTTAATGACATAAGAGATGAAGAAACTCCCATTTATGTGCATCCTTCCAAAAAGCATATTTGTTTACCAGTGAAACAAGGAACAAGTTGAAACAGAAGAAGGTCAAAATGTGGGAGGAAAGCAGGTGTTTCCTGTAGTGTTTACAGTCCTCGTCCTCGCTCCTCCCTCCTCTCCTCTCTCCCTCTCCTCATCTCTCTCTCTCTCTCTCTCTTGCTCTCTCTGTCTTGGTTTCACCTGTCTTGCTCTTCTGGTGTTAAATTCAGCTGTCACCTTCTCACTGTAGTTCTTGTAAACTCAACACAGCTGGCAGACCTCAAGGCGGAGAAGTGAAGTATGAGGTGACGCTCTTTGGCCGATCGCTCTAGTCTGAGAGACACGACAACTGGTTGTGGTCTGACTGTGATGACGGGGAATGTCCGGCTATGTTGTGTTGGAAAGTGTGTTTGTCTGTCTGTATGTGTGTGTATCTGAAGGGTTATAATGAGAAACTATATCCCACCTTGAGGACTGGGCTTCTTAGATCAGTCAATCTTACATTGCAGTCACCAGTGGTGGCGAGTAACTAAGTAAGCCTTTTCAGTAACAAGCTTCTATTTCCAATAAGTAGCAGTGTAGTGTGGCCAAATGCTACATCGCGGTTTGAATTTCACATTGTTGAATTTCGCATTTCACATTGTTCACGTTGCGTGCGGCTTTACTGCCAAGCAAGCTGACGCAATAGTCAAATACACTCTGTTAAGTGGTTCTCTCATGTGTACCGCTGGAAAGTCTGATTCATTTTAGTGAATCAGTTCATTTGGGAAGAGATTTTAAGAAACAGTTGACTGATTCACTGATTTTAGTCACTTAAGTAGCTTCCATGTAGATAGGTAGTCGGTATGTAATATCTCTGTAGACCTCTGGAAATCTGAATCATTTTGGTGAATCAGTTCATCGGGGAAGAGATTTTAGGAAACAATTCACTGATTCGAGTCCCTTAAGTATAGCTTCAGTGTAGTCAGTGAGTCAGTAATGTAGCTAATCTCATATGCACCGCTGGAAAGTCTGTTTCATTTTGGTGAATCAATTAGTTTGTTAAGATATATTTACAGATATCAGTCTCCTGCACTGATGCGAGTTCCTTTAAAAGGTTAGTTCACCTTAAAATGAAAATTCTGTCATTAATTACTCACCCTCGTGTTGTTCGAAACCCGTAAGACCTCCGTTCATTTTTGGAACCACCCATTTAAGATATTTTGGATGAATATGAGGGCTCTATGGACCCTCTCCATAGACCAGCCGTACTACCATCGTTTCAACGGTCCAGAAAATTACCAAGAGGATCCGAGAACTAGTCCGTGCTGACTCATTGGTTCACAACTGTAAATTTACGAAGCTACGAGAATACTTTTTTGTGCACTTGTGGACGCGTGTTCACGACAGTATCATTATCCTTCTTCCCTGGACTTGAAACGCTGTAGTTTACCGTCTGTCTTGGGAGGGTCAGAGAGCCCTCAGATTTCATCAAAAATATCTTAAATTGTGTTCCGAAGATGAACGAAGGTCTTACGGGGTGACAACACGAGGGTGAGTAATTAATGACAGAATTTTCATTTTTGGGTGAACTAACCCTTTAAGTAGCTTCCATGTAGTTAGGTTGTCTGTACTGTAGTGTAGCTCATCTCATATGTACCACTGGACAGTCTGATTAATTTTAGTTATTCAGTTTATTTGGGAAGAGATTTTAAGAAACAGTTCACTGATTTGATTCACTTAAGTAGCTTCCATGTAATTAGACTGTAACTGTAGTTAATCACAGATGTACTGCTGAAAAGTCTGATTCATTTTGGTGAATCATATAGTTTGGGAAGATATTTTAAGAAACAATTCACTGATTCAATTTATTTAAATAGCTTCCATGTTGTTAGGTTGTCTGTAGTGTAGCTAATCTCATATCTACTGCTGGAAAGTCTGATTCATTTTGGTTGAATCAATTAGTTTGGTAATATATTTTAAGAAACAATTAACTGATTTGAGTTACTTAAATAGGTTCCATGTAGTTAGGTTGTCTGTTGTGTAGCTAAGTTTGGGAAGAGATTTTAGGAAACAGTTCACTGATTCACTGATTTGAATCACTTAAGCAGCTTCCATGTAGTTAGCTAGACTGTAAGTGTAGCTCATCTCAGATGTACTGCTGGAAAGTCTGATTCATTTTAAAGTATCAGTTTGTTTGGGAAGATAGTTTAAGAAACAGTTCACTGATTCGAGTCCCCTAAGTAGCTTCAATGTAGTTAGCTAGTCAGTAATATAGCTAATCTCATATGTACCACTGGAAAGTCTGATTTAGTTTATTTGGGAAGAGATTTGAAGCAGCAGTTCACTTATTCACTGATTTGAATCACTTAAGCAGCTTCCATGTAGTTAGCTAGTCTGTAGTGTAACTTTTCTCATATGTACCATTTGAAAGTTTGATTCATTTGCATAAGGCATATTTCATGTATCTATTGTTATCAGATCAGTTTCTTAAAGGGGTCATATGATGCTATTTTAAAGATCATTATTTTGTGTATTTGGTATAACAGAATATGTTGACATGATTTAATGTTCAAAAAACACATTATTTTTCAAATACTGTACATTATTGTAGGTCCTCTATGCCCCGCCTCTCTCAAACACGTCGTTTTCAACAAAGCCCCCTCCTTTGAAAAAGCACAGTCTGCTCTGATTGGCCAGCTCTCTGCATTGACTCAGGGCCTTGTGATGAGCGCCCCCCCCGCAACCGAACCCATCCCTTGACGCAACACCCACAAGCAGCTGTCGGACAAAAGAAATGTAACGCCCCTTACCATCAATCGCTCGGAGCCTTCCAAACTTGCAACAGTAAATATCAAGACAGTTAATAATGCTCATTAGTTCTTACCATCAGTTCTAAGCCCGAGACCGAAAGCAAGGGCCACAGTGCCTTAGTCGCTCATGATCAGACACAGTGATGATTGCAGTATACAAGCCCCGCGGTTTAAGACAGGAGATTGACGATGCCTATGTTTCTGACAGAAAGTTCACTCTCCTGTGAAGTGACCCTGTTCACTTCCCCACAACACGTGCGACGCTGTATACGCTGCGCCCTGCGCAAGAAAAAACCTCGGCATTGGCTGCAACAGTACAATAGCTAGCAAAAAATACTTAAATTAATAACTAAACATACTTACAGTCGCTGATTCAGAAGCGCCAGATTGTCATAGCAAAGTCGGAATTGACCCTTTTTTTTTTTTTTTAAGAAATAGAAATAAAAGCAAAAGCTTTGTGTACGCCAGCCTGCTGCCAAGCCTGCGACCCTCTTCTAGGTTAAAAAAAAACTGTCGTCCATAAATGCGTTGCACAAATTCGAACATCTGTGTTGTGCTGTTCTGTTGTAAATAAATTTTAACCAGTGATTCCTAATTGCATCTACTCCGGAAGGCCAAATAAAGTGCTTTTGCTTTCGCACTGAAACAACACAGCGTCTCCCTGACATGCTGCATAAACACTACTGCATTCCTGAAACCACGCCTTCTTTCTTTCGTGAACATTTGGGCGGCGTCATGCAAATCTTCCCACACAGTGATGTAGATATGTGGGGAGCCGTGTTTAGACTAGAATGAGCCGTTTTATGTAGGTGTGGCTGACTCTTAACTTTTTATAAAGAATATATCTTTCGGCATTTGAGACTTTAGTCTTTGCAACTTTACAGATCTTCTTTATCTAACAACCAACAGCTGTAACACTCCAAAGAGAAAAGCCAGCAAAAAACTATTGGAAAAATCGCAAATCGCATCATATGACCCCTTTAAGTAGAGCTGACTCTAGATCAACAGCCAGAGATTACCAGAAATTAACAAATTCAACCAATGACCCTCACTGAAAAGTTAATCCCCTAAGGCAAAATGCGTTTTGCTGTTTTTGCTTTATGGTAGCTAAAACCCCCCCCCCCCCCCCCCCCCCCCCCCAGGTTTCAATAAATGCGGCCATAATATTCCAATCTGGAAGCACTGACCACTATTACTAATGGACATCAACCACATTGGATGACCATACTTAATCATCCTCTTTCGATAAGACGATACTTGCGATTTAGGTAGATTCTTACATGAGCCACACCTAAAAAACAAAGGTAGCCCCCTGCTATATACTGCGAGGATCCTTGATATAGAGGCGTGCAAAAAGTTTGTTTTAGCAGAATGTTTCACTGGCATGTTATGCTAGTAGCTGTGGACTTCATACTGACACCTATGGGCGTGGATGTATCATGCAAACAAAAGAGTTTTGCCATTGACAAAATATCAAACCTGCTCCTGTCTATTTATCACACACAATTAAAATATGACTTCAGAAATTTGAAGTTTATTATTTTATAAAAAAAACTTTATTTATTTATTAAATGTTAATTCTTATGTTAAAAAGTGTGTGTTACTAAAGCTCTTTGAATCATCAATCTACATTGGTTTTAAGGTTTTTGGTGTTGTGTTGTCATATAACTTCACACAGAAAAGGTTAAGAGAGAGATAACCTTTCATATTTGGGTGGAAAGAGAAAGGAAGACTGCATGTTTATGACCTGTAGGTTCCTGTAGTGAACTGTACTCCGACAGTGTGACGTCTTGGCTGTTTGTTCACTGGTGTAAAACAAACCACACAGGTTGCAATAAAATCCTGTCCTTGGCACGATGAACTCCACGCCTGCCAAAAACAACACAACCAGCCAGAAATCAGAAGAAATCAGAACAACACCAAACAAATACATTTTCATATACGTCTCTGTGAGTGTGTGCAGGGGTGTAAAGTCAGCTGTGAAGGAATCTAGTGTGTTAGCTGTGTGGTAATGAGTACACAAGCTTGGGCCTCGAGGGTGCAATTCACACATCACTCAGCAGGATGACAAATGCTCCACTGACATCAGCTGCCCTTAAAGGCTTCAGTCACCCACTGAGAGCCCACATCACTGCCTGAGCCGTTCATTAGTGCTGCTCGCGCAGCCCAGCAACAAGAGCCCAGCAAAGGTTTGGGCTATTACTATTCTGCCTATAACTTTCTTCTTTTCCTGCACCCCAAATCGGCTCCTTGCGGTGTTTTGTTTAGCTCGACCCTTATGAATTCTTGGTGGACATAACTACGGTTATGCCTGTGATGCACTGATGGCCTTTCCCTGCTCATACTGAGAGGGTGGACGCTAGAGTCATAAGGGTAAAGAGGCCACCGCTGTCAATGAGAGTGAAGGGGCGCGGACCCACTGCAGTAATGCCCAAGGGTGTCTTAATGGCAGGGTCCGTGGTAATGCCAAGGTTATGAACTCGGAATATACTGCGATAGATGACAGGTTTTGAATGATAATGACCTTATTTTAGGTGTGTTGTTGTGTATCATTGATCTGAGAAGTACATGTTTGTGTATATACAGTTTGTAAATCGCACATCTCAAACTGCCACTAAATGTTTGAAAGCAAAAAGCCTTGGAGTTGTGATTGATGATAAGATTAATTTCTCAGACCACATTGCTAAAACGGTCCGTTTCTGCATATTTGCTTTATTCAACATCAAGAAGAATCAGGCCCTTTCATTCAGAACATGCTTCACAACTCCTTGTTCAAGCTCTTGTTCTGTCCAGGCTGCACTATTGTAATGCTCTCTTGGCAGGTCTTCTAGCCAGTTCTATCAAACCTTTACAATTAATCCAGAACGAGGCAGCAACATTAATTTTTTAACAAGCCGAAAAGAATGCACATCACACCTCTATTCATCAATTTGCACTGGCTACCAATAGCCCATCTGCTTGCCCATATAATATTCAAGGCATATTGATGTTTGCCCTAAAAAACGCACCACTGAGTCTCCCGCCCCACCCCTTTACCTCATCATTCATCACTCAGACCTTATGCTGCCCTCTAGAGCTTGAGGTCGCAAGGATTCTTCGGTCTGAACACGGTGAACGCGCCCCCTTTAGTGTTCGGTTCACATAAAGAAGCCACAAAATCATTTTCACGGAACCTTTTAAATTAAAGCTCCACGTCTCCTGGTGGAATTGACTATGCCAACTCAGTTCACGAGCCAGCTGAGTCCTGTAAACCATCTTCAAAGAATCGGCTAAAAACAATCTCTTCCATCTTTATTTGACCCTCTACTCTAGCCCACTTTCTGTTATTCTAATCTATTCTTTATAAAAAAAACAAACAAACAAAAACTTGCCCTTTTTAGACTTACACTCTATTCATTTACTAACTGCTTTTCTTAAAAAAAAAACTATCACTAGCTTTTCTAATCTTTTTGTATTCTATCTATTTGTTTTCTTTTTATTTATTATACATTAACAAAAGCAAAAAAGGCCTCGAACACTAGCTTGCTCTATTCTTTTTCTATTATATCTGTTTTCTTTTTATTTATTATTTAAAAAAACTCTTGCTACGTGTACTGCTTTAAGCTAACCGTGACTTTATATAGCACTTAACATATTATTGCACTTTTGTTGATTTTGATTGCTTTCATTATCCTCATTTGTAAGTGGCTTTGGATAAAAGCGTCTGCTATATGTCTAAATGTAAATGTAAACAAACTAAAGTCAGTTGTGGGTACCTTTCTTCTGACTGTCAAGTTTGAGACATGGTTCCTTGTTGTCCATCTCTGCCGTCTTTCTCTCATCATTACTCAAGTCATTCACTTTCCCACTTTCACATGTGTTGCTGTTGTTTAGAGGACCAGCTGGCATGGTTGTGTCGATGTGTGTGTCCATATGAGTGGCGGAGCAGGTCTCCTCCAAAGTGCTCTTGAACTCCTGGGACACGACGGGAAAAATAACGGGGATGTCGGTTGCAGAGTTGACAGAACGTGTTGCCTCTGGGGCGAGGCGGCAGATGCGTTCTAGGGGCGTCTCACCAGGCCTGGACTGAGCACCTCCAGAGCTTTCCTCAGGGACCAAATCCTGCAGTGGAAGGGAACAGAAGGGGGTCCCACCGCTGCACTCTTTTTTTAATCGCTTCTGTTAGGGCTCTTAGTGATTGTTTAGGGCCTATGCTGATCGAATGGCTGACTGGCTGGGCTCGACTCTCTGGTCCTCCTCGTGAAGATCAGGTAGATCAGGTTCAACTATAGAGTCGTCCTCTCCTCCGACTTCATCTACAGTCACCAGTTCCTCCATGCTTTTAGGATACCAGCTCTCCTCCTCTCCATCATCTACACTTTCCAGTCCCTGAAAGCCAGGAAACATTAGAAATTAATACTTTTATTCAGCAAAAACACATTAAATTGATCAAAAGAGACAGTAAAGACTTTATAATGTTACAAAATATTTCTATTTCAAATAAATGCTGTAAATACAAGAATCCTAAAAAAAAAAATTATCAAGGCTTCCACAAAAATATGAAGCAGCACAACGGTTTTAAACACAATTGATAAAATATTAAATATTTATTGACAGTAGCATAATAGCTATTTCAGATATGATGATTTCGGAAGGGGATCATGTGGCACTGAAGACTTGAGTAATGATGCTGAAAATTCTGCTTTACATCACTGAAATAAATTACATTTTAGAATATATTAAACAAGAAAATGGTTATTTTAATTTGTACAATTATTTCACAATATTAGTGTTTTTTATGCCAATATTTATTTCTACATATTCCGAAAGACAAAAATGCGTTCTTGATATGATGTTTTCCTTCGATCCGTTTGTACCATCTCTGCCACAATTTGAAGATGTGCAGGTTTGCTGTATGAGGAGATGCCCTGATCGTTACTTTCGGGCTCTTATATTTTTCCTTCTGTAAATTATGTAAAAAAAAACAAAACAAAAAAAAACAGAAGACCTATTAAAACATTGTCCTATGCAGGCACATAAATATAATATAATATAATATTACAATAGTAAATATAAAAATAAATTCTTTAAATATTTACAATATGTATCAAGTTTTATCTTTAAATAATAGTATAATATTAAAATAAAATAGTAATATAAAGATATAAAATGCATGAAGTAAATTATACTATATTTTATATTTAGAATATTTGTTTAATATTCTTAACTCTAAGAATGACTTCAATTTTGTGATTCAGAACATTATACACAGTATTACAGTTGTCTTGTTTTTCAAATGTGTAGGACATGCCTGATTTTCGGACTCTTTCTCCTCTTTATCTTGTCTCCGGCTCGGCTTCTTGCTGCGTCCTCTGTCTTCAGCTGTCCGGTTGGAGTTTGTGTCGACCGTCACGTCTGACTCTGAGTGTCGGTGTCTGTGATAGTCGCCACCTTCCATTATCGTTTATCGTTTTTTGTAACCTTATCGTTTTGTGTCTCTGATGTTGCAGCCTGCTCAGTTTAATAAGCTTAGTACTGCGAACAGCAGTCCTTTCTTTGCTTTAAAAAAAATAGGTCATCTTGGTTAGTGGTAGGAGGGAGTGCAAGGACAAACCCTTGAGGGCTTTCCGCTGCTCGGGGATACCAGATGAGGATCCAGTCACCTGCCTCCGCCCGTCCCCCGGGGCCCCCCCATACGGTCCCCGCGTTTTTAAGCGTTTAGGCGTTTCCTTGCCGATCAGACAGCCATCCGTTGGGTCTCTCTTCCTCGTCGTTTCTCCAGTCGTCTCTCTCACGGGGGTCCTCATCACCACGGGAATGGGACGTCCAGTCCCAAGAGGCCCGGCGGGGACCCATGCCGTTGCTCCAGTCAGGCCGACAGGACGGCCCCGGTGGACTGTGGGCGGAGCTACAGGAAGTGAAGCTCGGACTGTGTGAGCGCGGACTCAGAGAACGACTGACTGGACTGCGTGATCTGGCACGCTCCGGCAGGTACCTGCACAAAACAGCAGCAGATTTGGGAGAATGATAAAGAAAAGGAAAAATCTTTAAAAATTAATACCGAAAACACATGTGGCAAAGTTCTTAGAAATGTGCTCTTTGTCAGGTTTATTGTTTTGAAAAGCTTTTATACCATTTTGAAAAAAAGTTCAACTTTAATGATGTCATGTGGTGCAACCATCAAGTAAAAATAAATCATTTTTAACCTTGAATACATGTGATTGTACACATCTTAATCATGATTTTTAAAAAGGTGATAATATAAATATATTTTTAAAGGAGTGGTTTTTTTTTACCCCCCAACAATCCAGGAATTTTTAATTCATAAATATCATTCCATTTTTTTGAGAAGCTTTGCACAAAGTCATTTACTAACTTGCCTTGTTCTGAAAAAAAAAGTCAAATGATATGATATCAAGAAACTCTGAAATAATTATATTAATTATTATAAATACATAAGATTATAGAAACCAAACTACAAACTATTTTTTTTTTTTTTAAATGTATTTTTCCATTTTTCACTTTTAAAAAGATGGAAATCATAAAATTCTTATATCTAATTTCTAATATCTACTATATTTAAGTATCTAACATAAAAAATAAGTAATTTTAGCTAATTAATCTATATTATTTAACCTAAAATAGAAACATTGAAAATATACGTTAATAATCTATATTATTATCAACACAGTCATGAGTGTCTGCAGGGGTCCTCTCTATGATATCATTTCCTGTTTTAGTTTTTTTTTCTTGCATGTTGGTCACACCACATGACTTAGATTTGCCAAGACAAAAGAAATATAAATATTATTTATAGTATGTAAACTTTAATAATAAATAATATACCAATTGTGGAATAATAATAATAAAATAATAACGTAAAAGATTATACCAAATAAGTAATAATAGGTTTTCTTCTTGTAGGTTGTGAGGACAGTTTCATCAACCTTTCAGACTTTATTCAGCCATTTTTATTTGGAATTTTAAATTAGAAATTAACCATCATTCTTCAATTAGAGAAGAGCGATGCATTCAGTTCATTATAAAAAGATGAATTGCGTTTTATTGTCGAGGTAGTAGTAGGTAAATCAGTAGATCCAGATCAAAAATATAAAAGCGGTGTCCCGTGGTTGTCATTCGTAAGTGTGTTGTGTGTTTCATGTTCATGTTTTTCCATGTCTTTTATTTGGTAATGTTCATGGTCCCTGTTCGGTTTTGTGTCATTGCTTCCCTTGCTCTCATTATTCATGCCATTGGTTCCCTGTTCATTGTGTCAGGTTCTGATTGGTTTGTTTTGTCATGTTGACCCTCTTGTTTACTATAATAGCTTAATGTTCCCATCATTGTGCCCTCGTCGTGTATGGAATGTAAAAAATAGTTAACCCGCGCGTTGGTGTGAGTATAGGTCGGTGTTTATGTCAAGTCTGCTCATGCTAGTCTGTCAAAGTCAAGTCAAGGTAAGTTCAAGTCCAAAGTCAAGTCAAGTCAAGTCAAGCAAAGTCAAGTCTGTGGTTCTGTTGGTATCACCTTAAATAAACTGCATGGGGCGTTCTCAATTACGCTCGCGTCAGTGGTATTGATTCGTTTACACAATTCTTCCCCCCCCCCACCCACCTGTCAGTCTCCTGCATCTCGTCTCGCTCTCTCTGGGAATTGATGTCTTGGATTATAGAATCAACATCTTTACCTGGTTTCTGGAGCAGAAAGGAAAACACTTTGAGTTGGTTTTGTTGGAATCCCATGATCACGATGAGCCAAGATGAGCTTCATACCTTCAGCTGCAGCTCCTTGTATCTCTTGGACATGCGGATCAGTAGCTTGTGTCCGTTGATGGTAGCCGGCTGCAGCTGGTAGTACTGTACCATCGCCTGCGCCGCCTCCACGTATGCCATTTCCAGAAAAGCCTGACGCCGAAGATAAAATCGTTAAAGCGTGCACGAAACATAAAATGTGCCAAATGTGATCCGAACGGATATTCTTTTTAATTGCGTAATAAATCTTCGAGACAGTTACAAGGTCAATTCAATGCCAGGCATTTCAGGCTCATGTCAAACTTGGCGCTGGACCCAGAATTGGACCCAGTCTGTACTAACAGGACCAATCAAAAAGTCAAATGTGATTAATGAATCGGGGTGATGGAGACATCATCGGTGTCAGGGGGGTTAAATGTACTAAGATAAAGTACTTAAAGTGCTTGTCTAAATCTATTTTTACAGTACTCGGCCTAGCGCTACGGTTTAATTTGTGACAAACTGTACGATATATTATTGCTATCTTCTTTTCAGCGCTGACATCTCTTACCTGATGCGTCGAGCGCATGAGGATGTAGTTGGTCACTTTGCCGAAGGGAAGTCCCAAGTTGATGACGTCATTCTCCGTGCAGCTGCCCTCCGGGAGGTTACAGATGTGCACAACACGTCCGGGACACGCTTTACGCTGAAAAAACTGAGGACACAACATAGATTATTATATATTCCATATTAAACGTTTTTGTCTTAATGTTACAAATTAAGTAAATCAACAATATTTAGATGAAATATATGTTAACATTTAAGATGTGTGACTAGCAGTTCATGTGTGATCAGATCAGGCCCCTGCTGTGCTCCCTAATGCCCCCTACTGCTGCTGAAATACAACATTCCTAGCATTGCCAAAAAAACAGCACACACCAGGGCCCATGGGCCAAAAGTGGACCGTGAGGACCTTGATTGTGGCCATGCCATATCACAAGAGGAAAGAAGAAGAAATACGGCACTGAATTAGAATTTAATTTCTAAGTTACATATATATGTAATGTATATTGAAATGTAAAAAAACTATGTAAGTGACCTTCAAAAATGTATTTATATATATATATTTATTTATAATAATTATATTATTAAAAAGGCTTTAATACGTTTTAATAATTAGGAGGATTATAATATTAGATCACTTTTAGCCTACTGTCCTCAATCCAGTTGTATTTTTGGCCCGTATAATAAAACGTTGGGAACCTAAACATACTCATCAGGTTGAAAAGTATTTTAAAACTGAGCTGAAAAAAAAAAAAAAAAAAATCCTTAAGCGTACTAACATCCTGGATCTGGGGAAAACGAGAATACTGGGGGTATCATAAATATTAATAAAAATTAACCAATGTTTTGATTTATTATTACAATAAACAGCATTTCTCTCTCTCTCTACTCCTCTCTCTCTCTCTCATCTCTCGCTCGCTCTCTCGCTCTCTTCTCTACCTCTCTCCTCTCCCTGCTCCCTCTCCTCTCCTTTTTTTATTTCTTCTTTTTCCTCTCCCTTCTTCGTCCCCCTCCTCTCCATCTCACTCTCCCTCTCCATCTTCCTCACCTACCTCTCCCCCTCTCCCTGGCTCCCTCTCCCTCTCCCTCCCTCTCTCTCCCCCCCCCCCTCTCACTTTCCCTTCTCCCTCTCTCCCCCTCTCCCCCTTCCCCCTCCCTCTCTCTCTCTCTCTCTTTTTTTTTCTCTCTCTCTCTCTCTCTCCTTCTTTCTCTCTCTCTCTCTCTCCCCTCCCTCCCTCCCTCTCTCTCTCTCCCTCCCTCTATCTCTCTCCCTCTCTCCATTCTCTTCCCTCTCTCTCGCTCCTCTATCTCCCTCCCTCCCTCCCTCCACCCTCCCTCTCTCTCCCTCCCTCACTCCACATGCCCTTCTCTCGCCCTCCCCCTCTCTCTCTTCTCTCTCTCTCTCTCTCTTACTATATATATAATAAGCAAGGCATAATATAACATTTTAAATGTTAGGTTTCAACAATGTAAAACCTACATAAAGTCTCTAAATGGTAAATATGTAAATTTAGCGAATTAATCTATATTATAACTAAAATCTAAATAGATAAAAAGTTAAGGATAATTCTATATAATTTTACTATACTATAATTTAAAGATCCTAGAAAGGATTTAAAATGTCATTTTATCCTATTAATCTACACTGCCTTTCAAACGTTTGTGGTCAGAAATATTTTCATGTTTTTAAAAGTCTCTTATGCTCGCCAAGGCTGTATTTATTTTATTAAAAATACAGTAAAAACAGTTAAATTGTGAAATATGTTATTACAATTTATAAATAGCTGTTTTAAAATTAAAAGCCATTACTCCAGTCACATAATAAGAAATTATTCGAAATAATTATTCGAAATAATTCTAATATGTTGATTTGCAGCTCAAGAAACTATTATTATTAGTTGAGTTGCGCAGCTTCATATTTTCATTGGAAATGGTGACATTTTTTTTGTCAGATTATTTAATGAACAGAAAACGCAAAATACCAGCATTTTTTTAAATAGGCATTATATATATTATAGAATTTTAACATTTAACATGATAAATGTCTTTACTGAGACTTTATCAATTGTATTCATTCTTTCTGAATAAAAGTTTTCATTTCTTGCAAAAAAATGTATTCTTACTTACGCCAAACATTTATGGTAGCATATATTATACCTGTACCACAATATGATTAAATAATGTATATTATTCTACAGGAAATGTAATTTAAAAATGTAAATTTCAGACTACCTTTTTATACCTGTACGTATAGCAAAATTGAAATACTCTAAAAAGCATGTAAAATTAAATTTCCATGACAGTAATATAAGATACAGTGAGGTGGGATGTGTACCGGGAGTTTTTCACATGAAGGTGGCAGGATTTGATTGACAGCAGCAAGTGTGAGAGGCGCTCAGCCCACATGAGCACAGGGTCAGAGACGAGGGGCAGGGTTTACACTGCAATTTACACACCATAGGAGGAGTATTATAGTGTAAGCACCACAGAGATCCACAGAGTGTGTGAGAGCTGAATAATTATCATGACTGCCGAACGTGAGAATGAAAGCAGTGAAACTCGTGACGTTCCTGTCATCCGTGTAAATGATTCAACCGTCGGACTCAGACCGGACCTCAAAACGGTGCCAAAAAGGCACAGAATGTGACAACCACTTGCAAATTCAAAGACTTAAACCTATGTTAATCTAGACATGGTTGATTTCTGGGCTTATCTGCGGCTGGCCGCTGACCGACTCTAACAGTCTGAGCTGAGCTCGTGATAATTCTATGAATGGCTTCCTGCCAGACTTTCCCTTTGGCCAAATGTGCCAAAAAGGTCCCATTAGGTCTACCTCCATAAACACATACCAAAATAGACTGCCAAACAGGCTGTTTATGCCTCTGCTATATGCTATACAAGTCAGCGTTTAACTGTGAATGGCTTCTGTGTGCTGGCCTAGTAAAATGCAACACCAGTGTTTTGGAGTTCGTTGAGCTTATTGTAGGCAGTTGAAGATTGTTGAGTGGCTCGATGTCCTGGTAATGAAGGTGATTATGTTGAAATGCTGGGTGAAACATAACGCCTGGCGAGTGCCTGTTGAAAGGCCCTGATGTGACTGTTGCTTGTGCTGCTGAAAGGCCTGCAAATTGGATGCCATCAAAAGAAGATTTTTTTGCGCTGGAAAAAATCTAAATTCAAAGCACCAAAGTAGCTAAAAAAAAAAAAAACAGTACAAGCCTGTCCACTGAGTAATGCGTATGGGGGAACCCTAAGATACAAAAGCTAAAAGTTACACGTGTACCTTATTTACCCCTAAATGGTACAAATTAGTACCTTTTGAAAGGGTTACTGGCAATCCAATATATGTCCCTATTTTGTAGAAATTGTGCACACATAATGATCTTCAAAACCGTTTCACCAATCACATTTTCCTTCTGTTCCTGTTTGGTCAAACAGATAGAGCCACAACCCCCAAAACTCGTTGGTGCATGGTTGATTGCCGTGTTGCAGGCTCGGCTGGTCGGAGATTTTCGTAAACAAACAGAGCAAATGTTTGGAAAGCATGACAAGAGTGGGTACGAGTGGCTTTCAAAGAGTCCCATTTTTGGGATGGGAAAATCAACCCTAACCAATTTGTCTCTCTGTTTATTTAGTTGTAAGTGTATTTTATTACCGAGATTTATAAAAAAGCATTATATATAAACCTTTTAATTAATATGATTGACGTAGTTTATTTTCAGTTTATCATTTTAATTTAGTTAAAGTTTCGTCATTGTAGTTCTTATCTTATAATTTTTAATTTCAGTTTTAATTGTAGTTATTTTTGAACATCAACTTAAACGTTAAATGAAAATGAAGAATACTGCCTTGGCTAGCTTAAATAAAATAATAAAATTTCCGACTTTTATACTTTATTTTGGTTAACATTTATTTAAAATATTATTAAATAAACAATGTTTTTTAGTGGCCACTCTTAGTTAACCTCAATTAAGCCTAAGTTTTGAAACTATTACTTGTGATAACAGCATTTTAACACTAATAAGGATGAGAACTAACGTAGAGTGCTTCGAGAGACTCTAACTGTTAAATTTCTTCGGTATAATTTCTATAATACTATATTGCTCAGAATTATGTGGAAAATCAAAATAACTATATTTGAATAGTCTACCACTTGACGGTTATGGGGACAGTGACATGACTTTAATTATTAATTAAATTTTATTTTTTCTATTTTTATTTATTTCGTGTGCTATAGCAGTGTGCAAGTGTCACATGGGTATTTTAAACAAACTACTTTGCTTGGATAAAATGCATAAATAATACATGTGTCAATCCCCGATTTTTTTTTTTGTGTTTTATTATGCGCATAAATATCCTAAAATTGTTGCCATAAAAATATATACAATGACGAAAAGTGGCATAGAAACACAATTTTCTTTCACTTATCAGAAAATTACTAGAAATAATATGACAAAAAACGTTTACAAAAAGAAATGACAAGTAACTGAAATTAGAGGTCTAATTACTCAAATTTTCCCGTTACAAAACTGAAACAGGTATGTTCGCTTAAAACATACATACCTCCAATTATCTACAATTTACAACTAATAATTACAACTAGTGTTACAATATGTAACATATATGATGTTCACTCATATTACCATTAAGTGTAATGAAGTTTTCCAACCACGCAAAATATTTTTCAGGGTGCAAAGCAAATTTTCAGTCAATCCCACATTTTTCTTTCTTTTTCTTTTGGTTATAAAAATGAAATTGGTAACTGACTTTTTATTAAACGCTTTTTTATATGTGACTTCTGTACCAAGAATGCAAATATTGCGTGCTGTATTATCGATGTCAACTGAGACAATGACATTTGGCAAGAAATGAAGAGATTTGTCGTGAGCACATCATAAATTAAGAGAACGAAAGGCATTCTCTTTGGAGATCTAGCGATGATGGGCACCATATCACGCTACAGATACATCTGTTCGCTTATCTAGAGAGGGTTTAAACTAACTGCTTTAAAACAAACACAAAAAAAAACCAAAACCACGGGGATACAAAACATTACCAACAACACGGGCCCTGAAACAGGTTCATCTGAAATCTATAGCATGCACTTTCTGAATTTCATATATCTCATGGCATTCCCCCTGTCAGGAAGCCTTTATCCCCCAAAGATCAGGTTACGATTCTGCGGACTGAAACTGAATTCCACAGAGCCTTTAAAGAATCTTGGAACACATCACACACTTCTCGATTACTTGGCCGGATCGGTCAAAACCCTGAATTTCTTTGTGTACTGATTTTTGAAACAAGAGTCTGAATCTGTGCGTCATTTCACACGATAAACGGAAAACTAAAAGAATTATAAAAGCACCGCTGATGTACAGCTGCTGTAAAACAGGTGGGTTTAATAGGAGCTAACATTAGCCTATGCCTCTCCAGCGGACTAAATCATAAATAACTTGGCTAAAAAGACCACCGTAAAGAATCTTTGTGCAAGTCTCTGAATCCACAAGCTGGCAACCGCATAAAATACCGTCCTGCACAGGACATGGTTTCAATTATAGGTGGCAGACATCTGTGCAAGGTCAGAGCATCTAATCTGAAACAATGCTTCACGCCGTCCATATGTGACGACCCATCAGTCGCACTCAGACTCACATTACTACAGTTCACGCAAACAAAGAACAAGCATGAGAGGTGAAATAAACAGAAGACAAACCGATGACAAGAATAATGTCGAAGAAGTGCATTATAACAATGACTAAATACCTATTAGAAACTATAAAATATAATATATAGAATATAAGTTGTCACAACCACATGGACTTTTGTTTGCCCTTTTTGCACCGTTTACATTCATTTGTTAACTATGTCATGTGGTTTTAGGTGTGTCCTTGTTAATCTTCCGTGTTTTTGGTTGTGTTGTTCAGTTTTCGTGTTTGTTTTTAGGTTTTGTCCGGTCTTGGCTTTTGTTAATGGTCCTGCGGTGTGTGCTACCTGTCATGTTTGATTACCTCTTGTTGGATTAAAGACTATGTATCCTTCTTCATCTTCAATGCTCTCATTATCCCAGTGTAGCCAATAATATATATAATATAATGATATAATATCATATAATATAATTAATCATTTTATATGCATTGTAAGCTGTAACCTACATTTAAAGTTTTGTGGCAGTATATATATTATATATATACAGTGGGGCAAAAAAATATTTAGTCAGCCACCAATTGTGCCAGTTCTCCCACTTAAAAAGATGAGAGAGGCCTTTAATTTTCATCATAAGTATACCTCAACTATAAGAGACAAAATAAGAAAAAAAAATCCAGAAAAATCACATTGTATGATTTTTAAAGAATTAATTGGTAAATTCCTCGGTAAAATAAGTATTTGGTCGCCTTCAAACAAGCAAGATTTCTGGCTCTCAAATACCTGTAACTTCTTCTTTAAGAGGCTTCCTCTGTCCTCCACTCGTTACCTGTAATAATGGAATCTGTTTGAACTCGTTATCAGTATAAAAAAAACACCTGTCCACAACCTCAAACAGTCAAACTCCAAACTCCACCATGGCCAAGACCAAAGAGCTGTCAAAGGACACCATAAACAAAATTGTAGACCTGTACCAGGCTGGGAAGACTGAATCTGCATTAGGTAAGCAGCTTGGTGTGAAGAAATTAACTGTGGGAGCAATTATTAGAAAATTGAAGACATACAAACCACTGATAATCTCCCTCGATCTGAGGCTCCACGCAAGATCTCACCCCGTGGTCAAAATGATCACAAGAACTGTGATCAAAAATCCCAGAACCACACGGGGGGGTACCTAGTGAATGACCTGCAGAGAGCTGGGACCAAAGTAACAAAGGCTACCTTAGTAACACACTGCGCCGCCAGGGACTCAAGTCCTGCAGTGCCAGATGTGTCCCCCTGTCCAGTACATGTCCAGGCCCGTCTGAAGTTTGCTAGAGAGCATTTTGGATGATCCAGAAGAGGATTGGGAGAATGTCATATGTTCAGATGAAACCAAAATAGAACTTTTGGTAAATACTCAACTTGTCGTGTTTGGAGGAGAAAGAATGCTGAGTTGCATCCAAAGAACACCATACCTACTGTGAAGCATGGGGGTGGAAACATCATGCTTTGGGGCTGTTTTTCTGCAAAGGGACCAGGACGACTGATCCGTGTAAACGAAAGAATGAAAGGGGCCATGTATCGTGAGATTTTGAGTGAAAACCTCCTTCCATCAGCAAGGGCATTTGAAGATGAAACGTGGCTGGGTCTTTCATCATGACAATGATCCCAAACACACCGCCCGTGCAACGAAGGAGTGGCTTCGTAAGAAGCATTTCAAGGTCCTGGAGTGGCCTAGCCAGTCTCCAGATCTCAACCTCATAGAAAATCTTTGGAGGGAGTTGAAAATCCGTGTTGCCCAGCGACAGCCCCAAAACATTACTGCTCTAGAGGAGATCTGCATGGAGGAATGGGCCAAAATACCAGCAACAGTGTGTGAAAACCTTGTGAAGACTTACAGAAAACGTTTGACCTCTGTCTTTGCCAACAAAGGGTATATAACAATGTATTGAGATTAAATTTTGTTATTGACCAAATACTTATTTTACCGAGGAATTTACAGATTAATTCTTTAAAAATCCTACAATGGTATTTTCTGGATTTTTTTTTCTCATTTAGTCTCTCATAGTTGAGGTATACCTATGATGAAAATTACAGGCCTCTCTCATCTTTTTAAGTGGGAGAACTTGCACAATTGGTGGCTGACTAAATACTTTTTTTCCCCCCACTGTATAGTGGATACTTAATACAATATAAGGATTCTTTCAATTTTCGCAGTGACAGTAAAGACATTTATAGTGTTACAAAAGATTTCTATTTCAATTAAATTCTGTTCTTTTGAATTTTCTATTCATCAAAGAGTCCTGAAAGAGAGTGTATCACAGTTTCTACAAAAATATTACGCAGCACATCTGTTTCAACATTGATGAGAAGAAATGCTTCTTAAACAGCTTTAACATGCAGGAATAAATTATATTTGAAAACATTTTTTTTCTTCATATTTTCAATTGCAGAATTATTTCACAATACTGTTTTAATTGAATGTAAATTGTTGTCTTGGTGAGCCTATAACCGTGCGTTCACACTGCCGCCGTCGAGAGCGTAAAGTGCCCGGAGTCATTCATTTTCAATGGGAGCCGCTTCGAGCAGCGGTGTTATTATCTTGACACGGTGTCTAGATTGTTGGTGTTTCCTGGGGAGTTGGCTGAATGTGCATTAACGTTATGGAATAATAATCTAATGACATAAGAAATATAGTAATACTAGTCCCAGTTTCACTTTTAAACTTGAAATGTTTTCCTCCTGATATACTTACATTAATTATGTTCATACCTGAATTAACTTAAGTTACTTAAAGCAGGACTTTTGACCTTCATTTCGAAGATTATTTAATTACGTGTGGGATTAGTACTTGGTACAGAAAAGGTACATTAGTGTAAAAAAGTCAAGGGAATCGTATAAGTAACTGATCCACAACACAATATCCACGGAACCCAAAAAAAAACAAAAAAAAAATAAATTTAACATAGATGGGATAATCTTAGATACCGATTAGGAACCCTGCTGCTTGGGTGGACGTGCTCTGCACGCATACAAGTCATGCAGATGCCTATAGTCAAGTTGTATCATAAGGGTTAAAGGTGGCAGCCCCTTTAAGTACAAGACAAGCATTCGATCTACGTCAGAGCGTCCACAAATCTTTCTACAGCATTGTTGGCAGGGCGGCCAGAGCGATTTTTGACATTCTAGACGGCGGCGGTGTGAACGCACAATAAGACTTCTTTCAAAAGCATAAACATTTTTTTACAACCCCAAACTTGTGTTATAATGCACTTTTTTGGTGGGGTTTTTTGTGTTTTTTTGGGGGGGGACTTATCCAAGGATAATTATCATAATCACTAATTATTATAATTATTATATTATATTATGACTTACTGCGATTATAAGGCCTATAAATATTTCCATCCCAATGGCATAACAATATCTCTAATGAAATGATAACTCAGTTTCAGTCTGCTTTGGTGCTACTCTAACTTAAATATGCAAGTCATTATTATATTTATTCTAATTTTATTATCCTTTTAAATAAGACAGAATATGCAAAAATCTATTAATTCTACATCATATGATTATTAATAAAAATATATTTAATATTAATTATAACATTTTCTAGATAAAACTGGTTTTGGCTAGTACATAAATAAAGTGGAATGTACAGGCAATTTGGCCAGTAACATTTATTTATTTTAGGAATTACAACATAATACAGCACAAGAATACAGTCAGACTCACACTGATGTAAGAGATGCAAACCAATAACCCTTTATTGAAGAAAACCTCAGTGGAACATTTACCATTATTTTTTTTAGCTGAAATCAAACCACAATAAATAATAAAATCTCTTTTTGCCTTACTTCAAAAACAAACCAAAGGCACACGGTGGTTTTGTTTCCCTTCATGTTTCACGGTGAGTATTGTATATATTGCTACAACGAACAGCAATGATCAAGCTAGTTTTTTATGAAAGCAAAGTGTATATAGATTTTTTGTCATTAAATACATTATAAAAAAGAAAAAAAAAGAAAAAAAAAATATATATATGATATTATATCGGATTATCCAAAGAATACATTTAATCTATAAAATACCAAACAATAATACATGCATATAAACCTTTCTACCGTGATACTGTGCTTTGTATCGTGGTAGATTTTTTTCTAATCACCCAGCACTGGCAGGTCGGGCAAAAAGTTAATTTTGGAGCCTGATTACACAGCTAATAAAGTCCCCGGACAACAAAAACTAGTGTTAGTTTTCACATAGGACAAGATCTGTCTAGCCTGATGCATTCCCACCTTATTACAACAGCATGACAACATAACTACCTGAACCGAGTGTGATCGGCACCTATTGATTTAGCTGAAAAATGCAGTTGTGCTGGAAAGTTTTCAAAGCTATATACTCACAACTCTTGATACAGAAACAATCCCATATTGCTACCATACTAAATTCTTTACTCGTAATCAGTGACTGAGCCATACAATACTGTTGGCTTCCACCTGCTCTCAACGAGCTCTAGCTGTGAAGATGGCTCAGTTGTCCTTTGAATAATAACCGTTAGACTGTGATAATAAGCACCAAGTAATCTGTCAGTCAATGAAATAGTGTGACCTAAATATAGCACACTCTGTATCTCAACACTCTTGGCTTCTTTACAAACCCTGTGAGCTAAAGGTGAAAAGAACAACGCTATGAGATAAGCCAACAAACATTCACAAATAAAGACCTCATCAACTAGAGCTAGGTGACATTTTTTAAATTGTACGACTTCTACAATGTTTAAATCATGTTTCTTAAAAAGTCAACACCAAATATCATGTGAATCTTAATAAAAAAGAAAAAAAAAACATCTGTTTAATTGTCTGCCCAATTTGAACATTTACCCCTGCTTGGTGCGAAGTAAATCCCGCCCCTGAGAGAGGACATGACTTCATGGCTGTGGCAGGCAAATATGAAGCGCTTCCAGTTGAAACATCTGTAGAAAACAGGAAACGGCACTTCAGATCCAAATATATGCTTTTATGTAATAAATGTTGACTAATTGTGTAGAATACATCTAATCAGCAAACTGTTCAGCAAATAAACTTCTTTAACAGACCTTGCGATCTTTAACAGACATCTTGCAGACGTACGTGTGCTATCTAGGTTGTGTCTTGATAATGCTAGTCAGTGGTTGTATCAGAGAAGTACACTAGTATATAGATGGCCCAAAAGCTAACAACCATGTTATTTCATGGAGTCTAATCTATAAGATGGTTAAAAAGATATCAAAACAAGAAACACATTTAATGAAAATGAGCAGTGAAAATTTTTTTTGGTCATTTCTGACAAACAAAACAACTGGTGTTAGCACACGTCACTCAGTGTGCCAGTTTGTAGACACTCCACTCCCCCGCCACTGTACTGACAGCCCTAAAAATAGAGTCCTCTAAAATCACGTCCCTGAGCTTTCAGTCTCCTGAATTTTCAGCACTTACACTGTACTACAAATTAGGAGATTTGACTTACCTTGACTGGCAGCTGACGTGTATGCCATAGTGTTACTCAGTGCCATGTTGAGACATCCTTCAGACGATACTGGAAAGTGCACTGCTCCGAGCGTCGGGCTGTGAAGGGACAGCACTGCATTTAGATCCTAAATCCCAGTGCATCTGGTCTGACTATATCTTATGACACAGCTCGAATTCAGGCCATAACTCTCTCTATATGGAAGAAGACTTGTTATAAAATAAATGTGTTTAATACAGAGATTGGCTGTACTTATAAAATGCTTAACAAGAGAATCACAGGCGATGACCGGTACGTAACTCGGATCAAAATAGACCACATACAAACAAGCTCTTTAAAACTATCTTGTTTCTACTCCAAGTTAGCAACTATTACTGTACGTGCATCAGAGTTTGATTATCACCATCATAAGACACTTAAAAATACACTGCTCATCAATTGATGAATGTTGTAACATGGTACAAATGGTATTTTCCTTTGTACTCACCTTTCGGTGTAGAGCGAACAGTTCTGCAGATGTAACTTGCCCTTCACATGCTGGTCCCAGTCCTGAAAACAGCACACACAATCAAACTTACACACAACTACACACAACCACACGACTAACTAACAGCATACACACACGATACGCCTGTCAGATAGACTTCACTATGATCCTTCTCTATGAGAGTGAGATATTCCCCTGGTGTAGCCACATCCTGGGCCAATTAGAAAGCTAGTAGTTCACAGCTAGGGCGAGCAATAATCGAGAACGAATGCAATTATGGCAAACTCTTGCAGAACAACTGCGTTCTCGCCCCCTCTAAACCTGCCTCCACTCGACACATGCCAGCTGCCACAAAAGCATTCACGCCCTAGTGTAACCAATTACCCCTTTTTAAACAAGTATCACAAAAACCCTCTCAGTTCTGCAGAAATAACTGGAAGAAAACTGTTGCTGCTGTCCAGACAACTGGATCTCAATTCTGTATACTGGAGCTGAGACATCAGGACAGACGTAAATATGGTGCATAGTACATTAGCAGAATTCAAAGCTTAGCATAAATTTGGCACATGTAGGGGAAAAAAATTAAGAGCCTTTTAATGTTTGTCTTACAACTATTTGATTCTGTTCAAACCTAGTATTGAGATCCGTCTTTGTTATCTGATCACAAGAAGGATTAAAAACAAGTATGAACAGGGTCCAAAATGTTTTTTGATTCCATCTTGTGTCATCTGATCTCAACTGGACATTGCTAAATAGAGGTGGTAACAGAATTCTAAATTGTGTCTGGTTCAGCCAACATTTGGAGTAGTTGAAAACACATCACATTGGTAGTGTAAATGCTAATCCATCTTTGAGGTTGGTGCGAATGGGCCATTTCCTTTAATCTCAACCAACAAGATCTACTCAACTCACCTTCAGGTTGTAAACCTTCTTCTCACAAATGGTGCATTGATGGGGTAGGTGTAAAGGTGTTGTCCCGTGATAGTCATTGAACTGGTGGGGCTGCAATTGCAAGGTCCCCCTTTCCTCACTCTGGGAAACCTGTGGCTGCTGTTGAAATCCCCCTTGATGCCCAAGGGGTGGGCCAATCCCTGGGCCACATGTTGAGTTGAATTTAGGATCTGCTGTGGGTTCCTCTGGGTTATACAACTCTGCTCTCTGACCCACAAACCCTGGTCCGGGTGGTAGCCAACCACCAGAACCTGTTCCTGTACCTATATCCATCTTCCCCATGTTGATCGGACCTTTCCATTGATCCTTAGAGGCTAATGAGGCTGATCCCAGATTCTGATCCTTGCTTCCTCCCATGAAACATGTTTGTTGTACTGGTGTTTCTGAGGAGTAGAAGTCCCTTTGAAAATGGACATTGTTTCTGGGTTGTGTAGAGGCTCCACCATACTCTCCCCCATCACATGCTTTACTAGTGACCACTGAAGCCCCTCCCAAATATCCAAACTGCAAGCGACGGTCCGTGTCCGTCGAATATGTTCCAGCCTTTTTGCTCAAATCATTGTGCTGACTAGCTTTCTGGTTGGACACCCCACTGTAGTTGGTGGGCCTGATTCCCGTGGGATTTGGGACAAAGCCACCACCAACCAGTTGTCCCAGTGCAGCATTTGGTGGTGGGAAGGCTATGGGTGGAGGTGGAAAGGCCCCACTGTGGGCCTGGGCCATGCTGGAACCCCGAAGATGGTTGAAGAGAGGCTGGGACATGGCCACATTAGAAAGAACCTGATTTAGGACAGTGGCTGCAGCAGCAGTATTGGTAGTCTGGGCAAGTTTGAGGCGGTGTAGGGTGAGCTGGGCCTGAAGCTGAGCCAGCTGAAGACTGGCAGGACTCAGCAGCAGGTTCTGACCCAGTCCACCATGAGCACTAGCCAGAGGAGCAGACTTATTATCAAGCTTTTCTCCTGAGGTACTGTGGAAAGACAAAAAACAGTTCATCAATTTAATGACCATGATGCATGGCAAACATACACAGTAAAAACTAGACATCAACAAGTAACTATGCAAAGAGTTACATGGGTCACAATTTTAATGAGAGCTCTTAAAACTGAAAGATGTTGTTTTACAAAACCTCAAGGTGCTGAAATGGGTTTTGTCCAATTCAGAAACATTCTTCCTGGCCAGAGATGAGTACAGAAACTCTAGACTCACTGTCCCTGTTTGAGTGGACTGATTAATGCGCTCACATGCTTGCTAAATTTAGCAAGCACTACTATCAATCAAAATATTTGTGCAAGCCTGATACCCCTCTAGCTGAGCACACACCCTCCAAGCCCAGAGCTGACATAAGTGGCAAAGACCCAAGGGAAAGTTGTATTAGTGGTGAAAGAGGGAACAACAATGTTTCTCAAAGGCACAGGCCATGATAATGGGATTTTGTAGTCCTTTAACCTCAGAGGTTTTTTATGAAGTAGATTCCAGGTGTTCTGGTGTTTCAAATACAGGCCAAGGTCATACATGAGCAGTCAAGAAACGAAAGAAAGGGGTCCTTTCAGATCTGAATTTGTGCAACTGAATCTTTTGGTGGGATTAGCACCTCTCCAGAGTACTGCTGGAGTCATTTAAGATTATGACATGGACTTACAGGAGCCTTTCCAGATCATAAAGTTCACACATCAATAACGGCTCTAAATAAGTTATCCCTTCTTTCTTTAGACCAGAAGATAATAAGATAAGAGTTTTTGTCTGTTTTTCTACTCATTACACAAATGTTCATATTTATAACACATATTTTATATTTCTTTATATTTTATATTAAAGATTTGCATGTAGGAGACAGATCATAGTTGCATTCCAATTTACAGCGTTCCTACGCAGTGTTCAATGACTTAAGGGGTAATTTACCTCTCCACTTCCTGTTAAAAGTACGGTAGGTGATTTCGAAGAGGCTAGCAATAGCAAGCTAGCTCTAAAAAAAACAACAAGATCCACCCTCCCTGCAAATTACTCTTCAAAGCTACACCTCCTCCAATACACATGAACGCGCACAGGCAGACCAGAGGCTGACCTGCGACACGATGAGAGACAGCGTTGGTGGAAGATTAAATGCATCGCCGTCACATTACCTTATGTCTCATTCACCGGAGGGAAAACATTACAGTACAAAGTGTGTAATATTACAATAATATCACCTTCCATTCTCGCTCGGTCTGCAATAGCGCACTGGAACGCACTGATGACGTATCATGTCTGCGTGAACAGGGTGCGTGTAGGTATGCAAATACATATGTTCACAGGTAGGTAGGACAGCCTATCGTAGCCCTCGGAGGGATCGAGGGATATGATTGGACGAACATTTTATGGTCCTATGACTTTCACAGATGACATAAATACATATAAATACATTTAGACCACTTAACTTAGTGATTGCTATTGGGATGTGAAGAGACTTTCAACCAGTATAACAAAAAAATGTTTTTGAACCAAATCACCTGCCCAGCCTTTAAGTGATATACTGATAAATTTTCTCCATATGTTGTGTGCAGTGCACTTCAGACCCAGAATGCATGCTCCTTATGATCTTGAGTATCATCTAAGATGGTGGTGTAAGGATAAAATAAACTAGAATACTTTGATCTCCTGAGAGGCAAACAATGCACTGGCATCTTCAGGACACCCCACAGAGGGGTGGTGCGGGAAACGCCTCTCTCACATATGCATCTGTGCCTTTTCATCTCCTCCATCCACTGGATTCACTCAAACTGGTCAAGAATATAATGTTCTAAATGAATGCAAATAAGATTTACAGTCATGTTTGGTTTCATTTGAATAGTTTCAGGGCAAGTGGTACAATGGTCTTAATCTTACTAAAAGATAATACAGATCCTAAGAGTTAAGAGAAACTTTGATCACCGTAGAGAGCAATCCCATACAAATTACCTTTTGTTCCCATTGAGGTGTAGACCACCCAGGTCTGGGACCTGGCTTAATGCAAATTCCAATTGTTTGTACATGCCTCCATTTGGAGGATGTTTTTCTTGGTTTTGTATTTAAAGGATTGCGGCAAAAGGGTCAGCGCGATTCTGTAGTCAGAGTGCCTGTAGTACAGAGTATCTCCACATACTCTGTACTATGTATTTTTCTAATACATCTAATTCATTTAATCTCAGGTATGCATTTTACTCTTAGATTCGTCTTTGAGAGTTTGATGTCTTGTATTGATTTGATATCGTTGAATTGGCTGTGGAGATAATTGGCATAATACATATTTACCTGACTGATAATAAATTGTTACATTTGATTTATTCTGACTCACTCTGAGGTTATTTTCTCAAGTAGATTAAGTGAATGCTTATGTTTCCGCAAATCTGCGTCTAGGGTTAAGTGCACATTAGATCTCAGGAGATGAAGCATGGGGCGCATCAGGTGAGATTCTAAATTTCTGACTAACCGCTTGACCTTAGTTTAAGTTGTACTCAGTTACGGTAACCATGTGTATGATTTCAGAATTAATTAAGTTGTACGTAGTTATACTAACTATCGGGGTCTAGACAAGGTGTTCTAGAAGAACCGCTGATTAATGTTTGGAGTATTAATTAAGTTGTACGTAGTTATATTAGCTGTCGGGGTCTAGACAAAGGTTGTCTAGAAGAACCGCTGATTAATATTTGAGCATTACATGGGTAACTGTAGGGGGCTAAACATTAGCCACAAACCTCTGAATAAGGATTAGAATGGCGAGTTTTGTGATCGTGGAGCCCACGCATAGCGTGGCGTGAGGCATCCTAAAACGACATAGATTCCTAGTGAACGAGAAAAAAATACAAAGTAAAGAGTTAACTAGAATAATCGAATGTCAGAATAATTAGAGACGACAAACAACCAATTTTCCTTTCAACCTAAATTCGAGGTCATAATAAAATGGAGTTAGATTAGATAATAAAATGGAGTCAGATTTTAGTTAAACCTAAATTGAATAACTCTGTGTGCTGAAAAGACCGAACACGCAAGAGACTTTCATCCGCCACTGGGTACCTTCTTTGGGCCAGGTGCGCGGACCTTACAGTGGAATACAATTTGAAGAGTTTCACAGGGCACTATTGGCAACTGAAACATACCCCTTAGTGAATGTGTAAGAACAAACCAAAATATCTATACACAAATCAAATGGTTGCATCAGTATTTAAAGCATTAGTCTAATGAATATAGAGTTGCAGTGAGAAATTGGCAAACAGGCCACCTCTGTTTCAAGCACTCCTGATATTTATGCAGGGATATAGTAACTGTCATCTCTCAATGACATTACACAGCAAGAGCTAAGGCTAACCAACTGCTAGAATTTATACACAGTTAGCCCTACCGCTAATATAATACATGGAAAAAATGTAGGGTGGGATTTTATACTTGAGGGATTGATTGGTTTGGGACAAGTAGACTATCATGAGTGGTTGGAGTTGACTTTAATGTTTCTCAGACCACAAAGAAACATATTTGTGTATTTGTTTCATTGTTGTTAGCATGTAGCTAAGGGTTTATGATGCTTCAAACTGCGCTTTACGTCTTTGTGGACATTAAGAAATGTACATAAAAAAGTTTTATTAGTTATTATTATTATTATTCAGATCACATCTAGTTTTAATATTGGATTGTTGTTAGCACGTTAGCATGTAGCCAAGTGCTTCTTATGACTTGAAAGGAACTTTATATATTTGTGGGCATTAAAATAAATAAATAAATAAAATAATTATTTTTTACTATTATTTTTTATATTTTTATTTTATTTTAAATATTTGTTATATTAACTTATTTCTCAGACCCCAAAGAGATATAGATATTAGTTTCAATAAAGGTTTGTTATTAGCAAGACAGCTTGTAGCCAAGGGCTACTTGTGTTGAGAGGCACTTTATATCTTTGTGGAAACTAAAAGATACAGTTTTATTTTATTGTTATAAGCAGTAGCAGCAGTAAACTGGTACTTAAATATGGGTGTATATTACCAAGTTACTAGACATTAGCCTGGACAACCTGGCGTGTGAAACGGCATGCAAAAATGTAATGGAAATCTTGGGCCAAGACACAACATACATACATTGGATTTTATGGTACAACTGGCCTTTGAGACCCAACAGCTGGTCAACTGCAGCATAACACAATTAAGAGTGCAGAAATGGAGCCAACAATGGATTTAAAAAGTCTAGCTTTATGGTTGGCATGCTATAATATGATCTTACACATCGTAAGTGCACGTAAACACAACGACTGACTCTCTCAGGTTGGGTTTCAAAAATATTGTAACGTTAGGAGCACGTAAGTAGTGCTTAATACCTAAAGCATATTTGCCAGATTTATTTGTTTATTTTAATTGATTCGTTCGACAGATTTGTTTTTCTTCCTCTAAAAACTTTATTTGCACATTGTTAATATGTTGTAGTGTTTCACCAAAAATGATTGATTATCATTGGCAAAGTCAAAACTCTGGATAAACAAACATTTTTGTCTGCAATTTTGCTTGCATAGCTGTGTCATTAAAGAGGACTGCTGAATATTACGGCGGTATCATCCTATCTTCATGACTCAACAGCCCAAAATACACCAGTGACACACAACACACCACGCTCAGCTACCGCCACAAACCAATACGGCTTCCACAGCTGCCCGCTCGCTTCCAAACTCTCATATAAGCAGAGGATCCAGGTGTCAAATGCCCTTCACCAATTAATACAAGCCTGTCTTAGGACAGGAAATGTGCGGAGAATAATTATACGCTATTGTGCATGTACAACGTCTTTGCACCAATCAGGGCCGTGGGAAGGAACAATATGTGTGACTCTTCGTCTGTCTCTAGATAATCCTGGGATAAATTGACAAGAGCACAGAGGTCACGCTCTGCCAACCTCATGATGTGAGAAACTGCATCCCGAAAGCAACTGTTCCAGTTTATAAGAGCAGAACTTTTATTGGCTGGAAATGCACGACATCATACCTCAGATACAGAAAGCAAAACCTCCAGATATAATAAAACGGCACTTCAATGCATGTTAACAAAAGACGCAATGGCCAGAATGGCCATTTATCATTGCTTGAACATAAAAAAAAAAAAAAAAATGAATTAATAAACTATATACAGGGGGTGGTGAAAAGTGTCCTGTTTTTTAAATTTTTTTGCATATTTGTCACACTTAAAAGATTCAGATAATCAAACAAATTTTAATATTAAAACAAACAATAAAGATCATGCAAGTAAATACAAAATGCAGTTTTTAAAAATGATGTTTTATTCTTTACACCTGTCAAGGGAAAAAAGCTGTCCAAACCTGCCTGGCCCTACGTGAAAAAGTAATTGCCCCCTAAATCTAATAACTGGTTGTGCCACTCTTTGCAGCAACAACTGCAATCAAGTGTTTGCGATAACTGGCAATGACTCTTTCACATCGCTGGGGAGGAATTTTGGCCCACTCTTCTTTGCAGAATTGTTTTAATTCAGCCACATTGGAGGGTTTTCGAGCATGAATGGATTGTTTAAGCATCTCAATCGGATTTAAGTCTGGACTTTGATTTGGCCACTCTAAAACCTTAATTTAGTTTTTCTTGAGCCATTCAGAGGTGGACTTGCTTGTGTGTTTGGGATCATTTTCCTGCTACATAACCCAAGTGCGCTTGTGCTTGAGGTCACAAACTGATGGCCAGATATTCTCCTTCAGGATTTTCTGTTAGAGTGCAGAATTCATGGTTCCATCGATTATGGCAAGTCGTCGTGGTCCTGAAGCTGCAAAGCAGCCCCAGCCCATCACACTACCACCACCATATTTTACCGTTGGTATGATGTTCTTTTTATGAATGCTGTGTTGGTTTTACTCCAGATGTAACGGGACACACACCTTCCTAAATGTTAAACTTTTGTCTCATCAGTCCACAGAATATTTGCCCAAAAGTCTTGGGGATAATCAGGATATTTTTTGGCAAATGAGAGACAAACATTTGGGTTCTTTTTGGTCAGCAGTGGATTTTGCCTTAGAACTCTCCCATGTAACAATCCTGGGTTTTATTTGCCCACATGTCGCTTTATCTTATTGTTGATAAGCCATGAACACTGACCTATTTAGGCAGTGAGGCCATCAGCTTCTTTAGTATGTTTTTCTGGGTTCTTTCTATGACCTCTTGATGATCGTGTCGTGTGCTCCTTGGAGTAATTTTTGGTTGGGCCGGCAACCCTGGAATGTGCACTCATTGTGTTTAACTTTTTCTCAAGTGTTATAATGGCTCTTGCGGCGTCGCTGGAGTCCCAAAGACTTAGAAATGGTTTTATAATCCTTTCCAGACTGATACATGTTTTGATTCTCATCTGTTCTTGAATTTTTTTTAGATCGCGGCATGATGTGTTGCTCCTTAAGCATGCTTTACTTTGTCAGACAGGTTCTATTTAAGAGATTTCTCGATTCAACAGGTCTGGCAGTAATCAGGCCTGGATGTGGCTAGAGAAATTGAACTCAGGTGTGATATACCACAGTTTTAACAGGGGGGCAAACCCTTCTTCACACAGGGCCATGTAGTTTGGATTTTGTTTTCCCTTAATAATAAAAACCTTCATTTAAAACTGCATGTTGTGTTTACTTGTTATCTTTGACTAATATTTAAATTTGTTTTGATGATCTGAAACATTAAAGTGTGACAAACATGTAAAAAAATTATAAATCAGGAAGGGGGCCTACACTTTTTCACACCACTGTATATACACAAAGTTTGGGATCAGTTTTTAAAAAATAAATTAATACTGCAACATTTTATTTAACAGTCCTGTTCCGTGTGTACATACTATGTACTTATTACAACAATTACAATAACTGGATAATAACTAGGTACTAACCCTGAACCAAACCCTAAACCTAACCCTGCCCCATATAGTTACCTTATATTACCAGATGGGTCCTTGCTATCTTGGTTAAGTGACCTGTATAAAAAATATAGCCGTAAAATTTGTACGGTAAACAAACCGGCAGCTGTGGTTGCCCAATGGGAATTTTACAGTAACAAATCACGTCACATAAACGTTTTTTGGTTTTACGGTTTATAAACTATTAACAATTCTATCCAGTTTAAACTACGCCACGTAATTTCAGTAACTGTTATGATGATGTACTATACCACCCTGTTTAAGTCCTGAACCTGTTTTAGTACCTTGTACTCCAACTGATCAAACCACTCAAATGCAGGTCGTGATGAGAAAGTCCACATGATAACCAAAGCCCATCACAAGCCCTGTTTTAAATATAACATATATATAAGAGTGGCCAGTGTCATTCACACAGACACTAAACATAATGCAAAACTGAAACTGAAATAAGTGCAATAAACATTCATTTAACAACATTAGGTGTACACACAACCCTAATATACAAAACTGATAAGAAAAAATAAGAAGAAACATGTTATTTCAACAAAAAAACATCAATTTGAAATGTAATGCAGGGAATTCTAGGAATGTCAATTTACGTTTATTCACTGTAAATTATACAGTCTTTTTCACTTCCAAAAAAAACGGTATACTACCGTAAAATTAAATGTCTGACACATGTCCGTTTTTTACTGAGCATTTTTACAAGGTCTTTTACCATTAAATTCCTGTCATTTTTTACAGTAGTACATGTACTGTACAATAAAGTGTAACCATTTAATACGTTTATTCTGCACACGATCCATTAAATTTGTTCAATGCATCAGTAAAATGTAAAAATGTTGACCAACATTTCTATCTTTGAGTAAAATGCTCGTTCTTGTTTGGAACTTTCTATTCATCCGTGAATGTAGAAATGGTATCACCATTTCGACAAAAATATTAAGCAATGACTGTTTTCAAGATTGATACTAATAAGAAATGTTTCTTGAGGCAGCACATCAGCATCTTAGAATGTTTCTGAAGAGCATGCTACCTGAAGACTGGAGTACTCTGAAATTCAGCTGTTTTTCATCAACAGTAACATACTATATTCCCATGAAAACCTTATGTTGTAAATCATATTCATCCGTATTCACAATTTTGGTCACTTACATTTTTACTGTATTTTTGTTGTTCAAATAATCATGCAGCCTTTGGTGTAACATCATTCTTCTAGATGACGAACCCTTCTGCTCTCAAAAACATTAAAAAATATATTTTGAACAGTAGTTCTCCACTCCTCAATCTACAAAAACATTTGCATTCACTACAATATTTCTATAACAGAATTTACCGGCAACTGAGAATTAAGAAAATCCACAAAGAAACCACAACTACTACAAATATATTTAACATTGTCTACTCATGTGCCTACTGATATAAGCATAACCATGCATGTTAAATAGCATCAGATATTAACAAACATAATTAAAAATGGTTTAAGTGATGTTTTTTGTTTGAAAAGAGATGTTCTCTTGGATGTATTTGCTGTAATGCTGGTTTTATTTATTGTAGGTTCATGTGTTAAATGTTGTGGTTTGTGTGATGTTCTGCTGCTGTAATGCATTACATAGTCTTTAAATCAAAAGGTTCTCAATTTAAAGCGGCAACTTTACACCGACGCTGATTTATTGCTCTTTTTGGCTATTTTCAGGATTATCATGTTTATGTAAGTAATACTAAAATAAATGTAAACAAACTTTTGTTCCCTTTTAATTCTGGAACCAAGCAGCACCTAACCATGTAATATTCAAAAGTTAAGTAATAAAAACCTAAAATTCAGAAGTTCAAAATGTCTCAAGAAACACATCTCCCATTTAATTTATTACAAAAAGAAATACATTTTAACCTAAATGTACTCCCAAACATAAACAGTTCAACAAGGAAATCAGAGACTGTCTATACTGACAAACCCTTACAAACTTGTAGCGTTGCGCATATGTATCCATATTCAATTACTGCTTACAGAGGCATCTGGTGTCTGTAATGTAATGTACTGCATGTAGGTTTCTTTTCACATCGGCTTCAAACGCTAGCACACTTTAATGAACTTAAAGTGTAAACTTACAAATGATTGTACATTACAAGTGATACTACACTGGAGTTTTATCAGAGAACAAAAATTATTTGTGTTAATACAGTACTGTTCTTTATTCTATTTAGGCATCATAAAAGATAATTTTTTTAAGTATATAAAAATGTATTTCAAATGCAATAGGCAGCCAAAACTTTTTAGCCACAAAAAAAAAAAGTGTGTTTTTTTTTTTTTTGTAAATCAACATCAGAATCCTTCCTTTTCAGGAACTTAACAAAAATTTTAATAATTTTACAACTGTTCAATTAAGGACCTTATTCAACCAAGTCTGTTCCTTTAATTGATTGGTGTAACTCCATGGGGAGGCGAACTATTGGTGCAGAAACAATTTTCACTCAGAAATTGCTATTAATGCACAAACAACTACACAAAAACTTCAGGTAACACATTGAATTTAACATGAAATTTGGAGGTATAAACATTCAAACAGTATTTCCTTCCAACAATCTTTTAATCTAACACCAATAATATTTACAATGTCAAAAAATTTTTTTTACAGTGTAGTGAGGTTGATTCAGCTATGTTAAATTAAATAAATGAAATAAAACATCTTTGACTTCAATTAATCCAGTAACTCTAGATACTTTAGGTCGCATCACTGTTTTCCAAAAACCCCCCAAAAGTTAAAAAATGCAACCAAACACAAAATGCAAAAATTGCAACAACCTCCAACAATTGAACTCTGTGTTAAATTTCTAATAATCGCTTCACTAAAAACAACACACATCTTTGTCTCTGCGTACAACATCACATCTATCGCGCCGTTGCTGAAATGCCACACCACAAACATCAAACCTCCTCACATTTTGACACACTACATCTGCAGGCGGCGTTCAGATAGAAAATAATAAATTAGCCCCTTGAAATGTGTGACAAACAGATTTAAAAGTGCGTTAAATCAAAAAACCTGGCAGCCACTTTACAATTTATGGCAGAACGCACAGTCAACACATCAGCAGGCCGCTGGCTCTTACCTTGCGCTGTTCTTTCACTCAAGCCTACAGGTTTCGGTCTTTATAATGGCCTCTGCGTTCACTAGCCGCCTGTAGTCCCCTTTGCCATGAATGTGTGCTTCTCCAGCAGGCTGATTTGGCCTGGAATAGCGGCTGGAGTTATGAAGTGTCACACGTGCTTCGCAAAAGAGAGTGAAGGGAAAACAGGGAGGGTGATGTTACATGAACTAAAAACGTATGGATGAAACCATTCCTAAATGGGACGTGCCTCCCCATCCGATGCATCAAGTATGGTTTCTATACGCATACTTATTTACCTGATGTCTGAACTTTACTTCACCATGGACGACAGCTTTTAACTTGATGTAACTTAGTTTGAACTCATTTTCTAGTTACATTTTAGTTGAGCTTGCAGAAAGAAAAAAACTAACAAAAAAACGATTGATTTTTTGTAAGTAAGCAAACGTAAACCTTTTTGTTTTTTTTACTTAGATGATGCAGATTTGCCAGTAATAAGAAAAAATGCAGTGTAAAATTACAGAATTATGAACACAAAATAATTTGAGCTGTAAGCAAGCTCTACGGAAGTCCACAGTGCATATTAAAGCCAATTTAGTTTAAGTGTTCCAATGCAGTGTAATAACATTAGTGTCCGAAGTAGTCATGTTTATTAATCATGAATTAAAATTCACTAAATAACAATAAATAAATAAGTCCTTTTGTAAACAGCTCATTATTTGTATATATAGAGCAAATTTAATAAAATATTAATTGCAATGATTCCAAAGTTGAAAAAAATAAGAAATAAATTAAGGTTATTGGATGTAGTTTAGTAGAAATACTACCGTAAGTTTTTCTTACTTCAAAATTTTCACGTTCAAATCAACTGGCTCCTTGCCGTTCTTGTAACTGGTGGATATTACTAGTTAATAGTATTTAGGGTGAAATGTTCTACACTCATGTCCAGCATAACCTACAGAGCGTTTCTATATTTATATAAAATGTATAAATATACAAGGGCAAATTTGAAAGATTATATATATATGTTTTTTTTGTAAATTAATTCTTAAAATTAATTTCATTTTAGCTTGCAGATTGTCTGCAACAAACGTTTTTCATCTTTAATGGATATAAAGGATATATATTTGTATCTGTTCTGACTCTTAAAAATGATTGAGGTTGATTCAGTCAAATTAAAAAGTATTTAATGTAAATAAAAGGTTAGTTCATTAAATTAAATCTAACTTAATTCAATTAAAGGGTTAATTTAATAATAATAAGAATAACTTAATTTAAATACATGAAACATGTTTAGGTTGCCTGACAAAAAAAATGTAAGCCACACAAATTTAAGTAAAAAGCTAAATATGCATGTCACAATACGGATGTTAGGAATACGCCTGCAGGACCTTCTAAGTGAAATCTAAGTGAAACATGGGCAGTCCAAATCCAGACATAAATGTTCTCCGGGAGTCACGTACAAGTTTGAGTATTAAATCCTGAATGTGATCCTTGTTTGACAGCATTCTGTCTTTGCCAAGATGCACACCTGGCTCAGAACTTCATCTGTTGAGTTTCTCTCTGTCCTAGTTTTCACATTTTTAATTAGCAACATCCTTGCGTTGGAATGACAGATGATTGCTATCACCTGCTTATCATGATAAACTGAAGCGCTGACAGCATCTGGGATAAAACGCAACATCCTGACAGATCTACTTCAACTATTGGGAATATTAACACACAACAGAAAATCATCACGTCCAACCTTCGGGCGGAAATATTTGACAAAATTACTGATGATATCTGAAAAGAAATAATACGTCATCACGCAATAATCAAAATAATAATGTTTCATTTGCTTAATTGTGTTTGTTGCAAAACATGATCAATATTTGCCAAATTGCAATAGTATTGTAAGTATAATGAAAACAGAAAATATGTAAAATAGCCCATATTTGATCAAATACAACACACGTTTAGTAATGGGAAATTTAGTAACTGAATGTCTGAACTGAATTGTCATTTTTCCATATAAATGTTCACCACATTGTTTTCAGATAACTTGATGACTACTCAAATCAAAATTTTGGTTAAGTTAGATCCTCCCGTGAAAATGAAGTGTTGTTCCACCATGGGCTATAAAATGAACATTATATTTCATTTTAAGCTTGAATTTCATTAAGTAACAGAAATGTCATTTCATGTAAATAAACCTTACATTTCTATTAGTGGTAAGATATTTTGAAGGTGTTCATTTCTGTAAGTATATTAAACGTCTTAAACTTTGTATTTATATTATTGAATAAGGTAATAAATAGTTTTGAACTATTTAGATTTGAACTTTAATCAAATTAATCAAAATGAACTTGCAAAAGATTGATAACTTGTTTTGTTTTTTTTACAAGAAATTCAAACTGAAAAACTGATATATACTGTATACACATTAAAAAAGGAGTTATACGAATTTCTGAATATCATTTCATTTGAATTCTGTTTTCTATGTTTAAAATTGGAATGAATTTACATCTTGTTTACGGCCTTGATTTAATTTAAATTTAGACCCAGCAGCAGAATTCGAATGTTAAGTTCATTCTCAATAGTGCACAGCCCTGGTTGTTGTAAAGCACTCTATGAAGATAATCCATGCAATATTTCAAGAACAATTCATGTATAATAAAACAGAATTAATTAATCTGAAAGTAAGACCAGTGAAACTTGAAACTCGGCAGGTTCAATTATGTTGAGCTCAAACACATGGACACCAAACCCTAAAGCCGAGCTGCGTTCAGAGCCGCTGAAAGTGAGAGAAATCTTCTATTCAAAATTCTATTTATGATATCTTTGTATCTTACCTTACCTTGTTTATGTTTAAAAGCTTGCAGATAATTATAAACACAAATACACTAGCATGTAATACATGTCAAATGTTTTATTTATTTACTTACTTTAAATAGCACATCATGCTCTAAACAAAAGTATTCTTCTCAAATGAAGGCCAGAAAACAGCGGGTTTGCATTTTGACAACCCTATAGAGAACACATATTACATTAAAGTCAGGCGAGACTTTATAATACTTGCTATTTTTTATTACTTTCTTTAATAACATCAACAAACATTATTACATGACTTAATGCTTAATGTGTTTTTATTTCATTTACATACAGTACCAAGTAAAATACAAAAAAATGTAATGGAACCATAAATTATATTACCGTATTCATAAAGACCTATTTATATTTAGCACTCAACCACTGATCTGTTAGCAGTTCCTCAAAGTCTGCTACTGACTGTTTGTTAAAGAATAGATAAAACATAAAAATATATGACAACTAAAACACTTTCTTAAATCAAACTACAAGTTTGTTTCCTTGTTTATTTATTTTTTTTAGATAATCCAGCAACCCTTTATTTCTTATTCGCATTAGTTAATATTAGTCTGTAATTTTGTAATGCTCTTCACAGCCTGCCATAGACAGGCCTTTGTACACAAACGGCACAGCATCCAATTCCCAGCAAGGTGCCAATGTGACAGATTTACAGCCAGCCATCTGTTTGCATTCAGACCGGACGACAAAACAACCAGCATTTCAGATTCTTTCCCTTTTTTTAGCCACAGGGGGCAACAGGACTCTCAGTCAAACCTTTCTGACAGGTATAACATGACTGCTGTAATACTAGACCTTTACTTTGACACCAAAACAAAGGGGAGAAGGAAAACCAGTAACACTCACTGATCGGAGAAATAAAACTGTATTTAAAGCAACATGCTTTGGTATAGTTTTTTTTTTGTTTTGTTTTTTAAGTGAAATAAGTAGGAAAATAAATGAAATCACATTCAAAATAAAATATATAAACAAGTAAACAATTATTGTGTAGTAGTAGTAATAATAATAAAGGAAAACAAATGCAACAAAAAACAATATAAACAAATGGTAAGTTTAAAAAAAACATTGTAATAAAATGTAATCTCAATTAAATGTTATATAGGTTTAAGTTAATCCCTGACAAACTGTCATTTCAAGTGACTGATTTCATTCTTTGCCATAAGCAGTAAAGAGAGCAAATCCACTAGATGGTGCTGACAGATTTCTGACCGTCACCAAAGCATCCCAGACATTTATTGTGTCCTATGATCCACATATGGCCTAATGAGGGCAGTGTGCACTGGAAGATACTTCTGCTGGTTCAGAAAATCTCATGGTCCACACAGAGTTAACAGAGAAATCTCACACCTCAACTGACTCTTAGCTTAGTTCCTTCTTAAAATGTAAGTGAGGGGATTTTCATCACTATAATCACAAATGTGTTTGCTTAGAAAAGTAACAGCGCATCTCTACTCACTTTGAGGTGTTACCTTAAGAAAATACCCAAAGATAAACATACAACTTTCATTTTGTCTGTTCTATTTTAAAGGTTGATTGAACTATCAAAACAGAAAAAGTTGACATTGCATGTTATTTTAGTATTATTTATAAACTATTATAGTATTTATAAATATTTTGAATTATCTTGATCTATTTTTCATTTTAAATATTTGGTGCAAAGTTTTGTAATTGTGTTATTTTTGTAATAAAACCTCTAATATATATTATTATATAATATATATATATATATATTAGTAATAATATATATATGTTAATTTATTTAATTCGTTTAGATTTATTTCCATTTTCCGGTCTATTTTCAGTTTTTTTGTACTTCCGCCTAAACTTATGCTTATTTCAAGTAAAAATTTTTTCATTTAATATTTATATTTTATTTCAGCTTTCATTTAACAAAAATGTTTTTTAATAGTTTTAATTAATGACAATAACCCCGATGTAGCATGATTATATCTTATTATAAAAGTTGTACTACGTTTAAAGTCACCATTCGGGTGATTGGTGCTCTCTAATGAGTACAATTGAGAAAAAATAAACGGTGTAAGATTTAAACAATTTGTACTCTGCAATTGAAGGGCAAGGAAAGAGCAAGTAACATATTGAGTTAAATGTGAAATTTTGAAGTAGTAAGATTGAAACAGAAGCACCATAAAAACTATAAATACTCCAATAATCTTTACAACGTATTTGCAATACTCCTATATTCTTTACTACTTTATTTACAACTTGAAATTTTTTTTTTATAGTCTATACTCTCTAAAAAAAAGTTAAAGTTTCTTGAGCTTTCTCAACTTACAGTGAAGAGCTCAATAACCCAAGTCTACTCAAATTCACTTGATGTACGACTCAATCAGTCAGATTTTAGGATCGCAACTGTCAGTTTCATATTGTTGTGCTTAAACTATAAACGCATACACTATAAACGCATATACAACTATAGTATAAAATCTAAATTTAGAAAGCAGAAACGTGAAGCACGCATATAATTTTGAACCAGCTTTCAATAAATCACCCCGACATTAACAACCTTTCAGCAAACGCAGCCTATATGCCACTTGGTCAGGTCTGGATTGGCCAGCTGGAGTTGTGGGGAGTGTCTGAGCCAAACGCCATTGAGGCGAGAGTGATTTACGATGTTCTGGAGTGACCCAAACCAGTCTAGTCCAAGAGGCAACAGCGTAGCGTTGCAGGCTTTTGGAATGTGATTCATGTGCTATAGGAAGGGCACAACCATCACATCACATTCCCCTGAGAGGTTTTTAAAAGGTCCATATTTAGTCATAACATATGGTGACTTTTACAAGCACTTCTAAAGGAAGAAAACATGAGTGAACAAATAGGGCATTGTGTCACATATTGCTACCCATTTCCCACATATGAATCCCGATTCTATAATAAAACCAAGCTATAAATGTAAATTACAAATGTAGCTGTGATATAATTGTGCATCAGAGGTGATGACTGGTGTTACAGTGTTTTCACAAAGCAAGCAGCCTAAAAATTGTCACGGCCTCAGCATAGAAATAAAACTTTAAGACTGGTTTAGTGCCTACTAAATACTTTTTAGTTACATGCTTTCAACCTTCGGACACAAAACTCTGGTTGTGATCTAAAACCAGCCTGATCGCATGAGAAAATATGTATTAAATTTTTTTACGAGGTGGTGATTTCGTATGAATTTGTACAATGTGATCTGTATGGAAACTGTATGGTTTTTTTTTTAGAAAAAAAGGAAGCATGAAGCTCCACCACTAAACATGGGAGATCGTACAAATTCATACAAATTAACCACTATATGACAACATGTAAAATAGCTACGAATTGCCAGGAGATAGTTTTGGCCAAAACTGAGCTGCCTATGCAGGGAGCATTTTAAAGGGTTAGTTCACCCAAACAGTATGTGTTTCACAGTATACAGTCAAATCTCATGATTGGATTTTGTGATTCCATCCGCGTTTTTCATGTCATATGGCTGTAATTAAAGTATCATGTTGTTTAGCTTGTCAACATGCTAACATCCACTGAAATCAGTTGTAAGAATGCAATTTGTGAGGCGTGCAGAGCTACTGCATTTATAGAGAGTTCCAAATTGATCACTCGCAAGGTTCCATTTCAGGATGCTGCCTATATAGGCGGCGGGGCCACTCACTAGGTTTTGGAACGGAGTTCCTAACAGCAGGTCCAATGTTCCTTCTGTCTGAGTGTTCTTGGACACACTGCACCAGTATGATTGGTTGGTTTGGGCAGTGCATCTCTGGCTCCAACCCCTGTGCTGACAGCCACAGGAAAAAGACGCCCACCTACCTGCAGGTTGCTGACAGTACATGTCACAGCACGTGTTGAGGGCAGAGGCTAGATGATTGCAGAGCGTTTGGCTCTGGGACCACCAGCCTATGAATATTCTAAGTCCAGCCAGCTCAGCACATCATAATGTGGACTACATTCAACATTCACACACTCAAGCCAACACAGACGGCCTTCAATCTGTTCAACGCTGGCTCAAGTCCAGAATGCACAGAAGAAAAAAAAACTTTAAACAGTGGAAGGATGGACTTCTGTGATGTGCACTTCCACCACCTCCTAAAAAATATTTAAAAGAACAAAAGCGACATGATGACCACATCTGGAACAGATGAAGGCTTCTAATTTATCAATATGATCAAAACTTTGTTGAAAAACCTGCTGCACACAATCTACTCCATGCCTTCTGTCATCTGATTGATAGTTTATACTTTTTTTAGCAAGTTAAAGGCCTTTTAGTATAATTCTAAAAACATCCCTCTTCAGGTTGTGGTTCATGTGTCTTTTTGCTGTGAAATCTTTACTGAATTTTATATAGTAAACGTAAGAATAACTTTTATATCGTTGTTAGTAATATTTAAAGACGAAATCTTACTGAACTGAAGCAACTATGGTTTACTGGATTATCCATACCGCTTTTTTTTATTTTATTTTTTTTAGAAAAATCATATTAAATACGATCATCAGGCTTTTGAGGAATGTTTATTTTTTTAAGCTCCCAGTCATCTTTGTATTGCACTGCATATACTGTATATTTTGCCCCCCAAAATTTAAACTAGAGAGCTTTGATCATAAAACAAATCATTTAAATATCATCTAACTAAGACACAGTATTGGGAGATAAAAGGACAACTGATATTTATATGCATTTTCTGTAAGTCGTGTTTTTACATTACACGCTCTCAGAATTTCATCTTACATGTCACTAAATACAGCAACCGCATTACATGTTAGATTTTTTGTTAGGTTGAACCTCTGAATAAAAATTAAATGAGCAAACTATATGGGCCATAAAAGCCTGATGTATCAAAAATAAAACTCAAAACACTTTTATTTCATGTCATGCTTTACAGAGTTGCGTTATTATTTGTTGTGGCGTAAAAATGAAATGAATGATGAAATAATGTAATCATTAGAAGTTACACATGCTTAGGAATACACATCGTAATCATTATTTTCCAAAAAGTTTTTAAAAATATTTATAAAAGAAAAAAGTACCATAACTTATTACTTTATTACACATGACATTTTACAACCTGGACCAGATTTGCCTTGTCATAAAAAGGTCAAACCATCTGATATTTTAAGAGATTTACTGACCTGGACACAATCAAGAGGGTCTCAGGCTCTATTAATCTTGGTTGCACCACATGACTTTCAAAAATTAATTTAAAAATCTCAATTGTTGG
>JADLZN010010862.1:0-114545 GCA_018155175.1 Sinocyclocheilus anophthalmus
CACATAGTGTTCAGACTAGGATCTATAATATTTTCTAATGATTTAAAAGAAGTCTCTTCTGCTTTTTACTAACTTATTAATTTGAAGTTAAGTTGTGTTTTATTGGTATAATGTCCGCTAGAATGCTAAAAAAATGTTCAGTGTTTAGTAAATATTTTTAAATTGTTGTTTTATAAATGATTTTTTTCTTTGAAAAGCAAGACAAAAAAAGCACATTTTGGCTGTTTAATTTATGCAATGGTGAAAAAAAGTGGCAAAATACATGGGGAAAAAATGTGAAAAACCGTGTTCGGTATTCGGCCTTCGGCCTTCGGCCGTGTTCATTTTGTTTCGGCTGGCCGAATTTCAGTTCGGGTGCATCCCTATAATAAATGTCTTCACTGTTAGTTTTGATCAGTTTAATGCATCCTTCTTGAATAAAAGTATCAATTAATTTTTTTTTTAAATCGTAATGACACATTAGTGTACATGTAAACACTCTCATTAACCTGGGAAGACATAAGAGAAAGACAAACCTAACAGAAGAAAACACAAGGCTAGCTATGAGGAAAAACAGACCCATTGTGCCCTACAGCCCAAATCATCTGATCGAGTGAGCAGAGCAAGGGTTCAACAAACCGTACACACACGAACATGCATGTCACCAGAAAACTAAAGACACACAGGAGTTGGAGCAGTAGAAGTGAGAGATGGTGCAGACACTCCTGGTCCAATTTCTGCTAATTGGCCGTTTGCTTCCACTCGCTGCCTCTCCAAAAATCGGCTCTCTGGGCAACAATGACATCACTTTCCCCAGGGTGCACCACAGCTGAGCACACACCGGCACCCAGAGCCCGGTCTCAGAAAGCCACACACACTGGGACAGCTTCAAAAGGAAAGCCAAGTAGTTCAGGGCTGAGGTTTGTGGAGCCAATAAGAACCAGGTGTGCAATGCGTTTGATGTGCTGTACAATAGGAGAGAGATTTCAACCTGCCTGTCGCCGCTCTCTCTCTCGCTCTCTCTCTCACACAAACGCACTAGTGAGGCGACAAACACCAGCTAAATGTGAAACCTGAACCACATGGGCTGGGAAACAACGATCCACATACGTGGGGCACATAATAAATTATTCTTTTACACAGTCATGCTTTGTCAAGCCGATGGTTTGGATTTGAGTGCCTACACCTGTGAAAGCACAGAGAGACAGCTCCTAGGCTGGTGTTAGCCAATTTCTGTAAACAAGCACCAAACACACAAAACCTTATGAAACACAGACTTGAAACATACACCTCACACACCCACCGTGAACTGGTTCTGCCACATTCAGGGCCGATCACAAATCCACAATGAGAACGGCACCTCTCCGCCACTTCCATGGTTAAAAGCAGCCAGAAGCTGTGGGGCAAGTCTAGGACGTCGTATGGGCGGTTTCCACTGAGTGGTACGACTCGGCTCGGCACGGCTCAGTACGGCACGGCACGGCACAGATCGGTTTGCGTTTCCACTGCAGTTCAGTACCGCTTTAGAGAGGGAGCGGGATTATTCACATGTCGTTATAGAAGCGCCGCCTCTATTGCCGCGACTCCTGAAAAACTTTATCATTCCGCGTCGCCCCATCAAGCTCTCGCTGGATCCACTCCTAGGCTATCAACGAGAGGAACATCTGTACAACAGACAACGAAACAGACACTTTTTGATTGTTAAAAAAGGTGCGCTCGTTCAAAAAGTTGCGTTCGATCCTTTGCTGGCTGTGCCGATTTAAATCTAGCGGTTCTGTTGTGTTTGTGCGCAAGTTCAGTCTGAAGGTAGTGACGCAGGTAATGAGCGATACCAGTTTATATACTGTTATTTGCATTTGATCTTGCATTTCGATCTGTGTGTATGATCAGTAAACTAGACGATATCAACCTTATCACTCACAAAGCACATTTATGCTATGAATCATGTAATTGTACACCTTTACACAGAGGTTCATGCCACCAGGAACACCAATTCATTGTGTGCGTGAAGTCAACATGAAACATTTCACTTCCATAATGCGACGTTCACTAAAGTTCAAAAGTTTGTGTCAGAAATGTTTCTTGAGCAGCAAATCAATATTAGAAATGATTTCTGAAGGATCAGTGACACTGAAGACTGGAGTAATGATGCTGACAATTCAGCTTTGCCATCAGAGTAATTAATTACATTTTAAAATATATTCAAATTGAAGAGATTTTAAGCCGATGAAATGGAAGCGAAATAGAATTCGTGTTTCTGAGCATTGTCAGAGAGGCATGCGGACGTGAAGGCCATGCTCAAAGAGTATTGAACATTATTTTTGTCAATTTATATAGGCCTTCAATGCTTAAATGCACACACTTGTATGTGTCAAAACGCCCGTCTTGGCAAGTATCCTCATAAACACAGTCATTTAGGTCTTAAGGGAACGTAAACAGTTGCGAAAGAAAGCGCATGTGTAACAGTATATTGGATCCGGGCAGCTCTTAAAGTGACAGCAGCCTAATATTCCTGATGTCTGTCATTCATGTTAATCAAACAACAAGAGAGAAAATCTCTCACTGATCTTGACTAAATCACTTTTGTAACTTTAGAAGAAAAATATATTTAATTTACAGAGTAAAGAATATGCAGTGTTTTTATAAATTACTTTATACAATGTATGTAGCATCTCTTATTTATTTGTTCTACTGTAGTTTTTTTGTCCTGCTTGAAATTAGTTTCTTATTATTATTTAATCACTGACTGTTTTCTTGTCTTCAGTGAGCTTGAGTTTTTTTTTTTAATTTAGGCTAGTATTCGTTTTTTTGTGATATTGACGCTGGTGACAACAATTATGATTTTTTTTATGGTATCAAAAATATTATGCATTTGCCAATGTGGCCTGTGACATCAGAAAAGGACAGTTGCTTCAAAGGCGGAGTAAGTTTTATGTGACATTTTGATAAAAGATTACAAGGACATACTAAATACATTTTAAACAAACAGCAAGCAAAAATAAACAATGATAATTTGTAAAATAAAGGGGGAAACAATACATTGCCCGCCAACTGGGTGACATACTGCTCAAACCCAGAATGCAAAGCAGGATGCAAAAGCCGCAGCGATGTGAGATGAGGGTGGCTGATAGAGGCTTAATTTCCCTGTAGGACTGGCAGTCAATGAATGACTGGTCTGTACTGCATGCACCTTCAGAGAAAAGATGGGAGAGTAATACCTGAAAATAGAGAGGGCGACGCTAAACTAGGGCAGAATTTAGTGGGACAAGAGCTGGATACGTGCACACACACACACACAAGTGCTGGGGAAGCTAGATTGGAACTACAGCTCAAATTACAGGCTACTCAAGTATTTAGATAAATATAATTTTTTCTGAAAGCTAAAACAAACCCAACCCGAAGGAGGTGACAAACCCACAGTAACTGAGTGTGTCTGATCAATTTAACTTAAATTACATGGTTTAAACTTGCGAAATCAAACCTCACTTCGGTGTTTCTCACACAAATCTAGCTACTGTAGCCCTCAGAAAACTCAGAAGTTAACAGTGCAATCATATGAACAATTTTTCATTTTGTCTTCCATGCAAAACATCTAGCAGCAAACACTTAAAATCAAAGGTTGTTTATTGGCATTGATGATTTAACTCTTTCCCCACCATTAACGGGTTATCTCGTTTTTTACAAGAAAACGCTTCCCCGCCAAAGACGAGTTTTTACGGCTTTCTGTGTTTTCACTGTTATACACTAGGGGGCGCTATTATGCATCTTCTGAATTAGTACAAAACCTCCCGAACAAAAACACATGTGAACGGGACGGAGAAACGAGCGATCTCTTATGTAAACAGATGCATATAATGCGATCATCAGCAACATACAGCATATAAATGAAAACTTCATAATGTTATGGAGTAAAATGTTGATCCAGGAAGTGGTATATGTCTGTGCAAGCTTTGGAGGTGTTGATGGAAGCGATTTACTGGATTTATGCTTTGATAATCGTACTGAATATTATCCAGATGTAGTTTTTGATAATTTGATTTTCTCACCTTTTTGCTCAAAAGTATGCATTTTTATGAAACCTACCTATATTCAAGTGTTGATAAAAAAAGAGAATGCTTTAAGCTAGAATAAAACTGATTTTTTTTGTTTGTTTGTTTAAAGGTAGATGCTCTGATCTTTATTTTGCTGTATTGCATATTCAAATATTCATACAGAAAAATATACAGGAGGCCATCAAATTGGTGGCTGGCAACTTTTTTCAAAAATGCTGGCGGGGAAAGAATTAATAAAGAACCTTTAACATCCACAGACCACATTCACCCAAAATGGATCTTCTATGCTATTGCAGCAAAACCCGCCCCCTTTTAGAGCTTTTCTTTTTTTTTTTATAAGAGTGTGTGAGTGAGTAAATAACCGAAAGAACTGTCGTTTTTGGATGAACTATTCCAGGGGGTAGAAAAAACCCTCACCTGCCTATAGCCTTAGTAATTCTGAAGAAATTGATTAGCTTGTTCAGGTGTGTTTGATTAGGGTTGGAGCTGAACTCTGCAGGTCTGCGGCTCTCTAGGACCGAACATGCCTACCCCTGAACTATTTCTTCAGAACATAAAATGTACCTCTGTATTTTGTGAAATTATGAAATGCGGCTGGACACTTGGGAAAAAACACTCTACTAGTAGGTAATGAAAAAAACCGAAGAAAAACAGACTACGTTTAACAGAAGAATTTTTGAAAGTTACTCTACCACTTGGAGCAGCGCATCAGCTTGGCGTAAACAGTGTTTTGTACTTCCTCCAGTGGTATGAAAACTGCATTAAGCCATGCACGACATGCATTTTGAAGGCAGACATAAAAAAAAAAAAAAAAAAAAAAGTACAATTGCAGACACAGAGAAAAGTTAACACCGCGCGAAAGTTCGTTTCAGCGTGTTACATAAATTACACCAGTTATCTTTGTCGTTAAGGTAAAGTGGGCCACTGAGAAGCCATGCACATGTTTTTCTCACAGATAAAGGGCTGAAAACCCCACCCTGAGTCTCTATAAAAAGACAAGAGTGCAGTCCTGCGTCTCGAGTGGGTCGGGGGGAATATGGACCCCATGGTTCACATTCACAACTATCACTATTTCTGTACTGATAGAGGAGGTTAACACCAGCTCATCATGTGTGAACGCTCTCATATGTATCTGTACAAACTGGATCACACATTTGACTTTGTATGTATGGGTATGTAGGCCTATTTGTACGCGTGCAGAAGTTTGCACGTGTGCGTGAGTGATTTCGTCCATGCACAAGTGTCAGTTTGTTTCTGTAGGCCTACACTAAGACTTTCCACTATTACACAATTAAGTCACTCCCACCACTTAACCTCCAGCATCATCCCGACTCTACACAATTTCCTAATTATTCAACCTACATCTCTTGTGATGAAAGAACCTTACAGTCATGCTCATACAGTCAGTTCCTCGAAGTGGAGCCCATGGTTGAAGAAACGGTCTGAGTTACCAACTAACAGCACATACAAACCACAGTCTTCATACTGTATGCTCACCACAAATCAACTGTTCTTTTATATTTAATATTGCCATAATTTATGAACTTATCGTCATCATCGAAAGCAGAGAGGGCGAATTAGCAATAATATTCAACATTGAATCACGTGTGAATGGGACGCCATAAGATTCAACATCTAGCCACTTAAGTGAACTCGGTTCGTTTAACTTAACTTACTATCTGAACTGTGTGCGAGTCAAATAATCTGCTTTGGGGTTTGTCTTAAGCCTCTGCAATTAATTAAGTCTTAAATGAGCTATTTCACATTTTATAGATGCTACACACTTCAGGAAAATGAAAGATTAAAGTTTAAAAATGGCCAGTTGACTAAATGTACAACTTGAATGCTCACCTTTCAAACAGTAGCCGACGCAGATGACGTCACCGGAAGATTCCCAAACCATCAATTACTATCAGTTTGTTTCTACCTGATGGTTTTACTCCCGTACAGTCAAGTTTACAAATCTTTTGTGTATTGTTCAAGTTAATCATTAAAATGAATAGCCTCAAAACAACAATGCAAGGCCTCATGAGGGCTAGTAGGTGGTTGCATATACGTATAGTAAGGCTGCCCAAAACTCGGTCCTGGAGGGCCGGTGTCCCTGCAGAGTTAGCTCCAAACTTGCCTCAACACACCTGCCTTCAAATGCCTAGTAAGAGCTTGATTAGATGGTTCAGGTGTGTTTAATTGGGGTTGGAGCTAATCTCTGCAGGACACTGGCCCTCCTGGACCGAGTTTGGGCACCCCTGGTATAGCTACATATCTATGGGTGGTTTTGTGTATGTGCCTGGTTGCTCTATTCATCTATCACTTCCAAGTCTGGTTAAGTATCATAGTCACTATCTTTATTATTGTCTTAAAAGAATCATAAAATAAATGTGGGATCTCCTTTAAACAGTGTAAAGACAATGAATTGCTTTACATTTTTTATTTAATTTTTTACTCGGGAAGTGTTTCACATCTAACCTGCCATAACCTCTCACTGATCACGCCATTCACAGACAACCAATACCAGCCCACACACACGACTTTATCCACAGTTACCTACTACCAAAAGTCTTCCTACTCATTACAGTACAGTGGAGACACAGCCGTCTCTGTGACATTTGGAGAAGAGGGCACAATGCCAAATGTAGTTTGTCACATACGTTTATGTGGGCTAGACAGTACAAGTGATGTAATCAAAGAGCCGCACGACCAAAAGGTTGGAATTTGACCGAATTTACGTTTCTTGTGATCTTTAACAACTTTTGATCTAAAGGCTTTTACGGTTGTAATGTTTGAAAATAAATAAATACATAAATAAAATGGTACCTATTGAATTTCTTAAAAAAAAAAAAAAAAGGAATTAATTGAAACACTGAAATTGATGCAGGAAGTGAAACAAAAGCAGTCCATAGGTTTCAGCTTGAACTTGTTGTTGATAAAGCATAGCCCACGATGGACCCAGGGTTTTATAGTTAGCAAAAACTAAAACAGTAATAAGATTAAACAAAAAAAAAATGTTACTTGACTGTTACTTGAAATAAAATAAATAAAATATTAAAATAAATCAAATATAAATTCCGCAAGTTGCCAAGGAAACATTTATTATGTAATTGTAGTTACACTTGATGTACTAATAATAAAAACTAAAACTGGAAAAAAAACTATATACAAATAATAAAAAATCTCAAAAAGCACACAAAACTAATAAAACCTTCCAAATATTACTAAAAACTATAATAGTGTCTCAATCATACTAAAATAACACTAAATAGATTTCATGAACAGATTTTAGAGAAGTCCAGGATGTTTTATCTAGGCGAAAAGTGGCTATCAAAAAAGTTAAAATACAAAATACAAGGTTTTATTTGTCATTAGTTTAATATAAATTGTATTTAATTATTTTTAAACTAACAAAAATAATATAGCCATCAAATTAACATGGAACTTGGAATTTTATGGCTATGTGACATGCTTCTTGAAATGTTTCTACACTGTTATTGTTCATTGCTTACTTTTCAAAATTTAATGACATTTTTAATATTTTATTCGATTCAATATTATATTTTAAACTTAACATGAAATGAAACATTTAATTTAAAAAAGTCAATTTAATTAAATTAAAATATTAATTATACTTTTGTTAAGTGTCTGGAAACACTTCCACGATGTCAGGGACATCTTTGCGATAAGGGTTTACTGAGTAAGTGACACCACACTCCATACAGAGATGTGAGACCAGTGTTAGGCCTTTGGTTGTCACAGCTAACCGGCTCCTTTAGCTCCTCTGTGGTTACGTTCCACTGACCTTTTCAGTCCGCAACGCTCAAACGCCTGCTCAGGATGTGAGAGTGTGAACAGAGTGAGCAAGTCGCTAACACTCAGATTCTGAGGCCTAAAGTTTGCCTCATACCCGCAAGGAGGGTATGGTGCGATACTGCGCCAGGGGTCTGTGTGATCGGACAGAGGTCAAAACTCACACTTTGTGACATCCACCCGTGAATTCTCACTCCTACTTGCATCCTAAAATACCTTCTGAATGTCATCATGGGGTTGTCAGATGTGTCGGGAGATGTCATCTTCATTTGTTTCCTGTTTTCACTTCAGCTATTGACAGCTGTGCACCCATTTTTATCAAACCACTGTTTCACAGTTTTCCTCCAGTTATCTGTCTCTCTCTCCCCACACATACAACTCCCTCCAGCCTTCTCTCACTTTCCTCCACCTCTCCACAGATGTCTCTTTCCACACATCTCCTTTCAGCCGGTCTCCACACAGGTGCAAACACACAACCCTCGCTTTTTAGTGCCTGTGTCGTTGAAGTGCATTCCCTCTTCGAGCGAGTTCAAAGTTCTCTGCAAGCTTTAGGGCTCTGCCATCTTATTTTTGTGCTTTTTTGGCCTGTTTTGCCCTAAATGGGTCCCGCTTTGGGAGTTTCCCCTTGGCAGTGGCTGTATCAATTTGGTGAGTGGTAGGAAGAAAAGTGGAAGCCCCCCTCCCGCTCCTCCTTTCTCCTCTCGCTTCAGATTGCGACCTAACCACAAACCAGCCAATCCCAGAGGGCCTTTGCACAGTCTTTCTCTTTCTCTCTCTCTCTCTCCCTCTTTCTCTGTTCTTTTTTCTTCTTCGTTTTCTTTCACGCTCAGCACAGGAAATAGCACTCCTCGGCCCCTTCAGACAAACCAAGATGGAGGTGTAGCATCCCCGTAGCTAGGCAAAGGTGTGATATTACAGGGCAGAGAGGGTCAAGCAAGGAAGAGTTTGGAGGCAACGGTACTCTGAGGTGCTCGTGTAGCCTCCAAAGCACTTTTGGACTGAACATTGAAAAGCATTTACTTACCCTTATGATGTTGCATGCAACACTGATGTTGAAAAACAGCAGGAGATCTTAGGCAGAAGATATTATGCAAGTAGATAGTGATTAAAACTGACCAAAAAAAAGACAATGACATCGGCTGCATCCGATGGTCACATGACATTGACAACATAAACGTAATATGTCTAGATTAAATTCATAATGCACATATTCATAATATAAAGAACATACTTTTTTAACAAGCGCAAAGTTATTACTTATTCAAATGAAGTACCTACTCAGAGAGTACGCTTTTTTGTATGCATCCAAATAGCACCATAAAATCTTATGAAAGCGGTCCATGGATGGGGAAAAATGGCATGGAAGAAAAAAAATATTTTTTGCATTCAAAAATATTTAATGCAAATAGTAAGTTGCATTACTATTTCCAGCCAGATTCTGAAGTGCACATATAATGGACACTTTACTATCCCATGAGGCCACTGGAGAGGATTTGTGAATGACAGTGAAGCAAGCAACTGATGCTGGTGGGTCACATGACAACATGACGGATGTAGTATATCCAGATTACATTAATACTATTCACATTCATACTGTATAGACTTTGTGTAGCTCTGCCCCTTTTCAGCGCTGCACTCATTGTCTTCTGTCTTCCTTTTGTATTTCCACAGCATGAAGGTAAGATCTTACGGATTTAAAAATTAAACACTCGTTTTAAAATGTTCCCGGTCTATTAACATTTGTCATGACATCAGCTTCAAACATTACAATGGACATAATACATTTTGTTAACTCTATATTCTCTGTTAAAAAACACCAGCATATGCTGGTTAGGTATGTTTTGAAGCATGACTGCTGGTTTAAGCTGGTCATGAGCTAGTTAAATATGCGTCATGTGCGGGCATAGATGGTCATGAGCAGAGTAGGTGATTAGGCCAGCACATGACCAGCTTAAAGGGGTCATAGGATGCTACATGCACTTTTACAAGTTGTTTGAACTGAAATGTGTGTTGGCGGTGTGTGTACACAACCACCCTATAATGATAAAAATCCACCCAGTGTTTTTTTTATCTGGTTAAATGTTTTCCCCTTTCTCAAATCGAGCCGATCTCAGATGCCTGTCTGTGTGACGTCACACAGACAGGCCCCTCCCACGATAGTTTGATTGACAGTAGCGTTTCAGCACAGACTGGACTGGTGTCTTACCTTAGACCTGCCCTGAGTGAGCTGTCATCAGTCAGCCATTGTTTCACCGCCGGAGCAGATAAAGACAAGACTCCTGAGCGATCGAGGTGTTCTGTTGTTGGATGCAATAATAAACATAGCAGTCTTCATTTACTCCCGACATCTGAGCCGCAGAAGACGCAGTGGATTACATTTGTTTCTGAAGGGAATGCGCCCCCGATCTACATAAATGCGTCTATGTTTGCGCGAATCATTCATGATCCAGCCTCATCTACAGAAGAAGCGAGTGTAAGGTTTTTTAATGAATCTTCGCAAATCGCCTTTCCTAATAATGTGATAATTAGCAAGCTTCACGATGAATGCGGCTAAAGTAAAAAGTCTCTCTGAGAGCAGCTCAGAAGATAGGGGCGGGGTCAGCATAGCTCATTAAAATTTTAAGGAAAATGCTACAAAAATGGCTTGATCTGAAAAGAGCTGTTTTTGACAGGGTTAAAAAAGGTGTTTTTACAATACCATTGAGAACTTTTAACCAAACTATGTTAAAGACTTTTCATCAAGACCCTAAAGAATCATATCAACTTTTGGAAAATGGGCACCTAGCCCAGTTTAAACCAGCTCAAACCAGCAGTCATGTTTCAAAACATATGCTGTTTTTTTGTTTTTTTCAATAGGGGTAGACCTACTCAATAAGTAAATCCACTTCACCAGTTAATTACACTTCAAGAGCAATATACAGATCTACAGCAAAAACAGAAGTTCAAACACAGAATTCTAAAGATAAGGTCTATGTATTGTTGTTTTAAAGGGGTCATAGGAATGCGATTTCAATTTTTCCTTCTCTTTGGAGTGTTTACCAAGCTCTTGGTGCATAAAGAAGATAGTAAAGTTGCAAAGACTAAAGTCTCAAATCCAAAGAGATATCCTTTATAAAATTCAGAGTCAGCCACACCTACCTAAAAACGCCTCGTTCTAACACGCCCCAACATACCAACGTCGCTCTGTGGGAAGATTTGCATAACGCGCCCAAATGTTCACACAAAGAAAGAAAACGTAACTTTTATTCTCGCTGTAGTACTGTTGACGCTGCAGCCATGTCCTGAAGACGCTGTGTGCTTTGTTGTGAAAGCGAAACTACTTTGTTTAAAAGAGGACAATATCTGCTTCGTCATGCCTGGAACTGATCCATGCTGGTTGCTGAGGAAATACATCAACTTTCACCATGGACAAAGCGGAATCCAGCCCGGGGTCTGTCACATGTGGTTGCCGCTCATTCGTCGGATCCGCCGGGTGCGCCGTTCTCGACCCCGCTACCTCAGCTCACTCTAGCCCGGCCTCAGCCCACTCTAGCCCGGCCTCCGGAGCACGCTAAGCTGGCTTACACGCTAGGCCGCTGTGTTTCGTTGTGAAAGCAAAACTACTTTGTTTGGTCTTCCAAAAAAAAGTACACGACTAGAAATCAGTGGTTAAGAAAACACTGTTCCAGAACACTTCAACCCAAAAATACAGATGTGTGCAGCACATTTTATAGAAGACCGTTTCCTGATCCTGGGAGAGTAACGTTAGACTAAAATGCCGGCAGTTCTGACTCACGTAAGTACGTTTTCATTTAAAGGATTTGCCACTGATGATTCAAACGCGAGTTTTGGGCAGTAGAGTAGCACTTGTTGTTTTGTCATTTCTCTGATCACAAATGCAAAAAAGGGGTTTATGTTTACGCGGCGCGATGCAAAACAATGCGTAAAAAGACAGTATAAGTAAATATAATCCGTAATTATGTCCCCACTGGATGCAACAAAATGCCTCGTTTGTAATGGGTTTTAATGTTTATGTCTCGTCGCTCTGTCCGGACATGGCATCAACAGTATGTGAGGGGCGTAACATTTCCGTCTCACGCTTGAGGTATTCGGCCAATCACAACGCATTGGATAGCTGGCCAATCACAGCACACCTCGCTTTTTCAGACCGATGAGCTTTGTAAAAATCGACGCGTTTCAAAAAGGCGGGGCATAGAGGAGAAACAATAATGTACAGATGTGGAAAATAATGTGTTTTTTGAAACCTTAAACCGCATAAACACATTTCATTAACCAAATACACAAAATAATGTTCTTTTTAGCAGATGCATTGACCCCTTAAGAAATATGTTTATAAGACTTTTTTTGAGTGGTCACATGATAAGCGAGGACTTATACTGTTTGATGTTAACCATGTCAATGTGTTAAGGAAAATATATTTTTTAAACAGTCTTAATGGGGTTGTTTACGTATATACAAAGAATATCAAAAGAGCTCAATGTTCTTTAAAGCATCCACAGAAATCAAACTTACAAAGCTGCCAATTTAGCAACTTTTCAGACGCCTTTAACAACTTTTTTTCAAAAAATTCACCTATAGTGACAAATCTAGTAACTTCTAGTAACTTCTTGGACAAACCTTATCTAGTTTCCAACACTTGCTGGTATGATGCCACATTTAGCGAGCAGGTTTCCATTGAAAGTAGTTTGGCAACAGTGCCACTGTCCTCCACAGAAAAAGTCACTCACATTTAGAACTACATGGGAACACAAAAATGAAGAAGTACTAGAATTTTAAGGGGAACTATCCCTAACAAATGTGGATGACAGCCGGCACTTTACTTCTGGGACTACAAAGCTCAACACCAGTAACATACACAACATGCAATATTACAGTAAAATGGAAACCTACAATATGTTATGAATACCCACCAAAAACCATTTCACACACTTTTATAGTCCTAGCGAGTAACTCTGTCTAATTTGATCCCAACCACAAAGCATGTTGGGTAACCAGCAGTGTCATAGCATAAGTGGTCATCTACATCTACTACCTCACGGATATTATGAATTCAATTTTCTGTTTCATGAAAAAAAATAATAATATTGAACATGAAAGTAATGATAAAATGCTTATTTTCTTGGTTAACTATTTTTTAAGTCAAGACTTGGTAGATCACACCCAAGCTTTCTTTTTAGTTTTCATGAAAGTGGCTTCAGGCACAATGTTGACAGCACATATTTTTCCTCTCTCACAGATATTCACCTCTCCTGAGTCTGTGTAGGATTACAACAGTTGCTTCAGGCACTTAAGATACTGGCCTTGCTTTCCTGAGGCTTTGTAAGAAAGGATACTGGCTGTTGGGACTCCATGACAGTGGCAGTAAACCACCCACACCAGTGGAGCTGGATTCTCCTGACACTCCCAGTGCTAAACACTGAATGTCAATTGCTCTGTTTTTCCCACATCATTTATATAACTCTAGTAAATAGACACCGTGACAGTCATTTGAGCTCCGTACATATTTCGGATGTTCTGTCATAGCACATGCTAAATCCTGGCCTCTGACTGTGGAGGTGTGTGGAGCGTTGGTCTTATGAAGGCATGCATTTTAATAGGGTGTGTTCTCCAGTGCAATGGATGGCACAAAGGCCGGCTAAGACAACCCCCACACTGCCGGGCTGGAAAAACTGGAATAGGAGTCACCTGTGATGATTGCACAACAATCCTGAAGATATTTCTGGGTCACAGTGATCAGTTTTTACCTACCAACACAACAATAACCATCCAAAAGTTGGCATGCTTCATAAAGCGGACTCATCTGATTGGTTCTGATCATTAGAGAGAAGAGGGAAGCGTGAAAGAAGGGTTGAATGTTCCAAAATATAAACTTCAGCTGGAAGATAGTGATGGCCATTCATAAACTGAAAAATGAGAAGCAATCTTTGTTAAAAGACACTAAACGTAAAAGAAAGATCTTGTTGCATATATACCATTCAGTTTTCAGAATTGTTTTAGCAGCCATTACAGATGCAATCCCTTCAGAAATAATTATAATATGCTGATTTGGTGTTCAAGAAACATTTTTTTATTATTATCAGTGTTGAAAAAAGATGTGCTGCTTAATATTTTTGTGGAAAACATTTTTAGGATTCGTTGATAAATAGAAAGTTAGAAGAAAGTTCAAAAGAGCAGATTTATTTGAATTTATAGAATTTTTTCTAACATAAATCTGCCTTTAATGTTACTTTTCATAAATTCAATGCATCCTTGCTGAATAAAATAATTTAATTCAACCGTAGTGTACATTTATAATATACGTATATTTAGAACATGTCATTCAAAACTCATCATCAAAACCTATGCGTGCCAAATGAATAGAACAAGTTACAAGAATGTTATATGGTTCTTTCCATTCTGATGCTCAAGTTGTGTGAGAATATTGAAATAAGGAAGCAACAAAATGCCACAGCGCAAGTTCACACCTAGCTGAGGGCTCATTGTACATTTGCCGCAGAATGAGTGCTAAAGGCCAAGATCATTTTATGGCACAAGTCACATATCAGTTTTAGCTCTCCTTCACACTGTGGTATACTCTGGTCTGCTGCTTCCCTAAGATTTTACACAGATAAAATGTGAGACATGAACATCCACACTTGTTAATGCACTGCCAGCCTTACGCACTAACCGATGTTGGCAAGTAAATAACAAACAGAAGCAATGCTGCTAATTTATTGTCATAGACAGTCCACACAAAAAATGAAATCATCTTTCATTTGCTCACCCTCAAGTGACATTCTTTCTTCTGTGAAGCATACAAATATATTTTGAGAAATGCTTTTTTTGTCCTTACAGTGGAATTCAGTGCTTTTTCAGTGATTTTTCAAAACACCTTCATTTGTGTTTCACAGATAAAAGTAAGTCATAGAGGGTTGGAACAACATGAGTGTGAGAAAATGAAGCGAGAGTTCATTTTCGGGTAAACTTTTACCTACATTTTCTATAGGCAGTATAACTGAAGCTATTTTCAAAAAAGCATAGCTTTTTCAGTAAACATCATCTTACACTCATTATCGTTTTAATGTGACAACATACTACATTTCTATTTTAACGTCACATTGTAGGTTTACTGTGTTTACACATAGCTTTATAGCACAGTTAGCTTGACTCTTATAGCATTGAAAAATCTGATTCATTCAAGTGAATAGATTAATTTGAATGATTTCTGTAAATTAACCAATTTACTTGGCATCTTCTTTTATATTGAAATATTTTGTTAAATGCTGTTTGTTAATCACTGTCATCCCCCTCAGAATACAGGTGCATATCAATAAATAGAATGTTGTGGAAAAGTTCAGTTATTTCAGTAATTCAACTCAAATTATGAAACTTGTGTATTAACAAATTCAATGCACACAGACTGATGTAGTTGAAGTCTTTGGTTCTTTTAATTATGATTTTGGCTCACATTTAACAAAAACCCACCATTTCACTATCTCAACACATTAGAATACTTCATAAGACCAATAAAAAAAAAAACATTTTTAGTGAATTGGCCTTCTGGAAAGTATGTTCATTTTACTGTACATGTACTCACTAACTTGGTAGGGGGCCTCTTTTTGCTTTAATTACTGCCTCAATTCGGACGTGGCATGGAGGTGATCAGTTTGTGGCACTGTGAGGTGGTATGGAAGCCCAGGTTTCACTGACAGTGGCCTTCAGCTCATCTGAATTTTTGGTCTCTTGTTTCTCATTTTCCTCTTGACAATACCCCATAGAGTCTCTATGGGGTTCAGGTCAGGGGAGTTTGCTGGACAGTCAAGCACACCAACACCATGGTCATTTAACCAACTTTTGGTGCTTTTGGCAGTGTGGCAAGTGCCAAATCCTGCTGGAAAATTAAACCAGCATCTTCAAAAAGCGGGTCAGCAGAAGGAAGCATGAAGTGCAAAATTTCTTGGTAAACGGGTGCAGTGACGTTGGTTTTCAAAAACACAATGGACCACACCAGCAGATGACATTGCACCCCAAATCATCAAAGACTGTGGAAACTTAACACTGGACTTAAAGCAACTTGGGCTATGAGCTTCTCCAAACCTTCCTCCAGACTCTAGGACCTGGGTTTCCAAATGAAATACAAAAAACTTGCTCTCATCTGAAAAGAGAAATTTGGACCACTGGGCAACAGTCCAATACTTCTTCTCCTTAGCCCAGGTAAGACAACTCTGACGTTGTCTGTGGTTCAGGAGTGGCTTAACAAGAGGAGTACGACAACTGTAGCCAAATTCCTTGACACGTCTGTGTGTGGTGGCTCTTGATGCATTGACCCCAGCCTCAGTCCATTCATTGTGAAGTTCACACAAAATCTTGAATCGATTTTGCTTGACAATCCTAATAAGGCTGCGGTTCTCTCGGTTGGTCGTGCATCTTTTTCTTCCACACTTTTCCTTCCACTCAACTTTCTTTAACATGCTTGGTTTTTTTTTTTTTTTTCTAAAGCACTCGTGAAACAGCCAGCTTCTGTAGGCAATGATGTTGTGGCTAACCTTCTTGTGAAGGGTGTCAATGATTGTCTTCTGGAAAACTGTCAGATCAGCAGTCTTCCCCATGATTGTGTAGCCTAGTGAACCAAACTGAGAGACCATTTTGAAGGCTCAGGAAACCTTTGCAGGTGTTTTGAGTTGATTAGCTGATTGGCATGTCACCATATTCTAATTTGTTGAGATAGTGAATTAGTGGGTTTTTGTTAAACATTAGCCAAAATCATCACAATTAAAAGAAAAAAAGACTTGAACTACTTCAGTCTGTGTGAATTGAATTAATTTAATACATGAGTTTCACAATTTGAGTTGAATTAATGAAATAAATGAACTTTTCCATGACATTCTAATTTATTGAGATGCACCTGTACATTAAGGTGTATTCTAGCTTTTTAAGTTCATTCAAAATCCTCATTCTATGATTAAATGACTAGTTATATAACCTGATTTATGTTTAGTTGCATTGTAAAAAGATAAGTAGATTTAAAGTTGTTAGCTACTTGTTAGTAGCTTTCAGCTAACAAGCCAAAATATTAGCATGTGAAGCAGGAGCTTCCCTAACACTGGCACTTAACAGTCCTCGGAAGTGAAGTTTGTATTTTTCTAGTATATAAAACCATTATAAAAGCAAGTTAACACTCTGATACAATATCTTTCAGATTAATATACAGAAAAGCTCCCATGTTGTGTCTTTAAAAGATTATTTGGCAACGCTCCTAAAATCAAAGCTAAGAAAAAAAGAAAAAAAAACTGTTGAAGAGATAAAGCTCACCTTCACCGTTAAGGATATGAGTCATGTTCAGACAAGATCAGGCCAGCAACCTTTAACAAAAAAAAGAAAGAAAGAGAGAGAGAAAGACAGTAGCAAACTGACAAAACCCAAAACAATAAGGAGGGCTGAGTGGAGGTTTAGAGATATTCTGTTGCAATCATTTTTTAACCAACACAGCCCCTTCAACGCAAACTTATCTCTATCATCTCTCTGCAACTGCACGCATCTCTGGGGGGCTTTGACATTGTGGGCACACAATCGAGCAGGACTTTGATGCATGTGAACTTTGAGAGGTAGAGGGGATGCCAGCGTTGCTGTATAGAAAGCCACAGACAAGGAGGTACCCACTGCCACCTGGCATTTGGAGCATCACTCAAGAAGCGCATGAGCCAAAGCAAAGGTCACGGACTCTGACAAGAAGCAGCTTTTTTTTTGCATTGCATTGTTGGAGGAGCCCCGGTGGGTTCAGTGCTGTTAGAGATCCCTCAAGGGCTTCTCAGAACACATCCAGTGTAAAATAAACAGGATCGCATGTCTGTGTCCAGATAAAACATTTAAACGTCCTGCTCCAGTAGACGATTGCAGCCAGACAATACATGCCTTTACCTGTCGGTCAAACATGTGTCAGTCAGAAAGCTTTGAAAGATGGTAATTAAAGGCAGTTTAAATGACGCAATAAGGTACAAATGTGTAGATTAAATTTTAAAGAACACAGATAAGCATAATAAACAGCCTTGGAGGCCTCATTGCTTTTATAAAAAGGTTAATGTAACAGAAATATTAGGGATGAGTTTTCTTTAAAACAGTTTTTATGAAGTATATTTGGCATCCTTTTGCCATTGTGCATTTTAGAATAACCGAATCGTAGGCCAATCAGCAACCAGGACCCAAACTGTCTGGTTTACAATAACTTTTAAATATTCAATTATAAATTAATCAGCAAAAAATAATAAAACTAACGATCCACATATAAAAGCACAATCTAAATCAACTTGCAAACTTAAATACCTACCTTGAATCAAACAAATTTCAAATTTATCTGTTTCGTTTGCACTTAATATATAGCTTTAATTTATTTTGCAGTAATAAATGAATAACTTACTGACTTCTATTACTTGAATTATCTAATATTAGTATATATTATTTATTGTACACACATTATGCAGTTCCAATTTTGGGGTTGCCAAATTTTATTTAACTTTTTGAAAGAAGTGTTTTATGCTCACCAAGGATCAATTTATCTGATGAAACACAGTAAAAACAGCAATACTGTAAAATATTATTACAATTTAAAATAACTGTTATATATTTATTAGATCTGAAAAATGTAAATTTGCTGTATGATGCAGTCTTCAGTGTCACATAATCCTTCAGAAATCATTCTAATATGCTGATTTGGGGCTTATTGTATAAGATATTAAGTGAAATATTGAAATTTTTATCAGTTTTATGCATCCTTGCTGAATTAAAGTATTCATTTCTTTAATTGACCCCAAACCTTTTAATGGTAGTGTATATTACTTAATTATTAATTATTAATCCGAATTATGGTAATTACTGCTTTCTTTAAAAGCGGTAATTTTTTCTCTAACACTGCATGTGTTTGTTGGTTTTACTTCGACATACACTTTCTCAGTCTGTTGAGCATATTTGCAAACCGGAGAGGGGCAGTGGAAAGAAAAGAGATGGCCTTTGACTAAAACCACAAGTCCTACAAAAAGGGGGCCTCATTATATATATAAGACCACATATCTATTCTCGGTACAAGATCGAGAGATTCACACAAGCAACAATATAATCACCACACAACCATGTGAAAACAGTTCTGTGTGAAAATAAGAAGGAAAAGAGCGGAACAGACAGCAACAGGTTCAGATGATGACAGTATTTAATGCAGAAAAGCCCATGCTTTAAAAACCAACATAGAACGACACACACTTTCCTTAAAGATGCCAAGGTTACAAAAGTCAACCTTAGAAAGTTTTACAACAGAAAGCCTTGGTCTTACTTATAAGATTCCTATTTTTAAAATATATATTTATTTGGATATTTGACTTTGGATTTCAAGTCAAATAGTACTAAACAATTCAATATTTATTCAAATCTCTCTAACAGTTCCATACAAATGCCTTTTAAAAAGATTTTTGACAACACTGTACCTGAGAAAACCCAAAAAAGCTAACAGACACACAGCAAAAGATAACCCCCTTTCAACATTTTTACCAAAATATACTGTATATAATTCATACATTTATTCACTTATATAAAAATACACTGCAAACCCGTGTCTTACTGTTTGTAAGGTCCACAGTGAATAAGAAGAGTTAAAAAACACCTTTCTCTCACAAAAAATATATATTTACACAGATGAGAAAATAGCAGTCCCATACACTTTAATGTAAAAAGTGAAACCTGACTCTAGAGTGCCTTTCTTGTAATTTCAAGTACTCTCCACTCCCAAAAGTGTGGACTCGTCGTAAGAACAGGTTTTGCTCATGTGCTCTTGTTCATTCGGGTTGTAAACATAGTCTTACATCAACGTTTCCTTCACCTTGTTCCTTTTTTAGAAAAAACAAAAACAATGTCTAATATACAATAAGCTTTGATAATAATTATATAAAATGCCCTGGAATTGTGGAGCACATTCAATGTGACACCAATCCAAAAAAATATATAATTTCTAAAATGCATAAAGATATTCATGCTTCACAAGAACAAATACAATTCTTCAAAATGTTTCAGGCGGTATGTGTGTGAGATTTGTGACATTTTTTGTAAGTGTAAAAGGCAAAGCTATATTTTAACAAACAATAAAAATGGTGTTCAAACAATATGAATGCATTTCTATCAGTGCTGTTGTGCCTTTTAAGTCTTTTTCCTCATAACGTTTAAAGGGCATATTCACAGTTTTTTGGAGTTTTTCTCAAAGCAGAAAAGACAAAAGCAAAGCTTTAAAAAACAATAGGTACAACAAAGTCTGATAGTGATGTAAGGCTCTTTTAGCGCTGACATAAAAGCTCAACAAATGTGCAGGGGAGGTTCTGAACGTCGTGAAGGCTGCGGTTGTACACTTTCAGCCATATGCATTGATTAAAGCTGGATTTATGGTTGTGCTACAGAATGCTCGATGTAAATATTCATCAACATTGAATAAAGAAAAAAATAAAGAAGGGAAGAGAAACAGGAAAGGAGAATGAACGGCTACGTGAACATTCAAAACAGTCTACATACAACTGATTTTAATGCCCTGAAAACAATGTGAACAAAGTCTCTGCATCAAGTATGGGAAAATTGTTCAGGGGGCGAAACATTGTCTGATTAATGAACCGCGTTTTATCTTCTAAAGCTCTTGTGCAGTTCGGGTTAGTGATGAAATCTTGATGGCAATCGTCTAACATCTATAAAAGTTGATTTATTCTAAAGATCTGCCTTGTTCTGTTACCTGGCAGAATTTTTTGTCAATTGTCATTGTGCAAAGGTTACTTAAATTATAAAATGTATTAGCTAACCAGAGTCTAACCAAAAATGCATATGCAGTGCATGCAAGTGCATATTTCGGATCTCAGCTCTTAGAAAGCTCAACATAAAACACATACTGTAGGTCCATGTGTGGGCCAAAAAGAAAACAATAAAATCTAAACTTTTTTTGAGTTAACACTGAAGACAGTCAGAGGAGTTGGATTTAACGAGGCATTAATAATGAGGCATTTGGTCTGAAGGCTGAATGAAATTCACAGATTTCAATCCAAAGTATGGCAACCCTGTTGTTAAAGCATATAGCATATAAAGCATATAGGTGCAGACTTGTTCCCAGTTGAATCACAGATGACAATATACTAGCTAAACTACACACTGACCTTTGTTCGCTTTATCAATAGAATGGAAATAGCATATTTTCGGCCAAGGCCTCAAGCTAATAGTGCAAAAACAGGTTTATCAAGGCATGGCGCAGTGCTGTTTTCAGCGAAGTGCATAAGAACGCAAGCGATGATAGTAAGTGTGCAACAGCAGCAAAACACAGCCTGGAAAACTCATCTGTCCTTAGCACGGCAAAAGTCTCCCGTTAAAATCTACGAGACACAAGGGGGATTGTCATCATCACTTCATTAAAATGTGTCTGAAAGATTGGTGCCACCCTACAGGACTGCTTTTGTGAAACTAGAATAGCACCGACATGAGGACATTAGCACGAGTACCGAAGCTTCAGCTCATACGCCCCGGAACTTCATCGAAAGAGAGCGAGCAATGAAAAAAGACGCTAAAACGATACAAAACATTCCATAAAAGGCAAAATCGTGCCGTTCGAAACATTAGCAAGGCACTAAGAAGCCACAGCAGCAAGAAGCTCTGAATTAAAGTCTTTTTTTGTATGCAAAATTAAGTGGTTTAGTTCTCCAGTGGTCCTCTGGTTGCTCGGTTTACCTGTAATATTGATCAAGGTCCATAAACAGAATGACAGCATGCATCGAGGTAATACAGATGACAAAAAAAGAGAAAGAACTTCACAACTTTAGATAACACATAGCTGCTCTGTTGGAAGTTTCAGTACATATGCAAAAATAAACTGTGTGGGTGAAAAAAATTAAAAAGAACTTTAATACGAAAAACATTCACAACATAAACATACTCATCCCAGCACCCAGAACAAAAATCTTCAAACAGCTCCAACATGAAAACTTTCTATTGGACCCAAACCTTCATATATCTGCCGATCGGTGCTCACGTAATGCTTCGGCAGTAAACTGACTGCGAGAGTGCGTGGGATTCTTAACGAAAGGTGTGTTCTCCACGGACGATGTGCGAGGAGAACTCATAGCGATCTTTGCTGCAGTGGCCGCAGATGTTGCACTCGAGTGGGTCTCTGTAACCGTGGCAGCCCATGTGGATGGTGTACATGACGTGGTCCAGGAACAGGACGCGGCAGTGTTCGCACTGGAACACCCTCAGCTCCTGGCCTTCGCGGCTGAAGACGCGGACGCTGTCCCTGGCGGTGACTCGGGTGGCATCGATCGCCCTGCCTTCCTCTGCCCGGCCAAACCCCAGGCTGGATCTCGTCCTGGGCCCTGCCCCACCAAGCTTGTCCCGGGGGCTGCTCCGTGCCGAATCAGCCGAATCCTGTCCGCTGTTGCACGGGGACCCATCTCGGGCCGATTGAGGATTCTTGGGCCTTACCAAGGAGATCGCGCCATTGGTTGGGTGCGGGAACTCTGGGTTCGGGTGGGGCAAAGACAGAGGCTCGCGACTGCTGGGACGGTCCATGCGGGGCCCAAGCGGGTACATCGGATGGAAGAGCGGGTTCACCATAGGCAGCACTTCGGCCATGGAGAGGGATGGGTGATGAACCACAGGCCTCAAGGAGTCGGCGCCCAAGTAGTTGATGGCATTGGCAATGGAGTGGTCCATCAATTGGGCATGCATTACCTCAGCTTCCTTCTCATACTTAGGGCCCATCTCATAGCTCAGCTCGGGGTACGAATAGCGAACCATTTTCTCACCTTAACAGACAATGCAATAAAAGATACATTAGGAACAGCCCCAAAGTATTTTCCATAATGATAAAAAAATAGACTAACCTTGCAATGTACTGCAAAAAGTGCATTTAAAGTACTGTTGCTAGGGTTTTGTTGCATTAATGACGGAAAGCCCCGTTTGGAGACCGAAGTGAGAAAATTTAACCCCTGCATAATATGGATGCGGTAAACTGCTCTGGCGTAGTCAGTAAAAGCAATGGCAAAGTTACAGGTGTGCAAAAACCACAGAATGAAAAAAAACAACAACTCCTACTCAAAACTTTTTCTCTCTCTCTTTCACTTTAATACTTAGTTTGATTTCCGCAGTTATTGTCATTACAACACATGTAATGAGTTTAATTTCAAATAATGTTTAATGTCTCTGATAAAGTTGTGCTACTGTGTATATATTTGATCTCTTTTAAAAAATGTTCCATGACAAATTAACTATCTCTTTATTTTTTTAAATGTAGTTCTGCTCTCTGTTCCTTCATGTGGAAACTCAGCGTTCACTAAACGGTTGCATGTGGTATTTCAGCTCCAAAACCTGCATGTTACTCACTAACCACCGGCAATCCAGTTTAACCAGGCGCTAAATGCTCTGAAATAGTAATGTGCTGTATTTAAATAAACCATTGTCTTTATTTGTGAGACTTTCTGAATTAGACCTATTATAGCTTGTGCCTAATTCACAAAACCCAGCCCTATTTGCCTGACACAATTACCGTTGCTCCTACAAAAAGTAGAAGGTACTCTTTTTTGTGTACATTTGTAATGATTATTGTGGAAGTAATTTAAAAAATGAAAAAGTAATAATCAGATATATGCACTTTAGACAAGCTTTCTTTTTAGCATTTTAGGACCCAACTCAAGAGGCCCATTTTGGCCGTGAATGTGCCGTTACCTGATTTAAAACAACACAGACAGCACATCCATTTTGCATTATGCACATACAGGGACTATATGTGTGAGGTTGAAAATGTTTCTTACGCCATGTGACCTGCCTGCGTTGATTTTGAAGTGAACTTTGAAGATCAGTGTGTTGCATACAGTAGATTCAACCACATTTACTGCTGAGGTGACACTTACCCACAAACTTCTGTGGCGTGGTGCTCTTCCGTTTACCCACATTCCCCTGCAGTCTTTCAATTACAGGAGGCCGGTCAAAAGCCGCCATCCCAGCGGCCTCCAGCTGCCTCTGCTCCTTTGGTACCTCCCCTGGGAAAATGATAAAATGATTCAGCATATCAACAAAGCTGGTCCATAATACCTGGAGAAAACTATTCACTATCATTCCCATGAATCTGAAAGTTTTGCAGCCAGTTTGTTTTGAGTCGCAAATTCTCTGGAACTGTCAAGACTACGCTGATTTTACTAAGAATGATAAGTTTGAGTGAGTTTAAATTGAGAAATAAGTTTATTGCTGTCAGATAGTGTGGTTCGGACCAAACTACCAATAGAGGCTAACCAGCAAAACCCCTTGGTGTCAACAAAATGTACTCCAGAAAGGTTTAAAGTAGCCATTCGATGTTGGTAATTCATATTTATTTTGTTTCCAAGAAACATACTAGCTTGTGGAACACCGTTGTGTCATCCAACACCATAACGATTTCACAATAACACTAGATAACACAGGGGCTAACCATGCTAACCAGCAAAACCTTGACCACTTGGTGTAAACAAAATGTACCCCACAAATGTTACGTTTAGCAATTCTATGTTAGTAATTAATATTATCTTGTTTCCAAGAAACAGACCAGCTTGTGGAACACCGTTGTGGAACAAGGTTTTCACAATAAGTCAGCATAACACCATATCAATGAGGTGGAAAAACGTCATCTTAGATTCTCAATGAAGTCATAAGCCACTCACCTGGATACGGGCCAGGATTGGAGGCAGAGTCCATGCCGACGCTCTGCAAGTAATTATGACACCGTTCTTTGTGCTCCTCCAATGACGTGCGCTGCTTGTAGCTCCGCCCACAGTAGTTACACTTATGTGGTTTGCCCACTAAAAAGACATCAAAGAGTAGCAAAATAAGTATTAAGATGTAAAATAACTCATTCAGACCGCTCACACAAATGAGTTTCGGTCTCCAACTGAGTAAGCAAGAAAGTGGGCACAGCCAGATTTTCGTGATGATGCAACCACTACAACACGGTGGGGGGGTTTGCTCCATAGAATTACGTACTATAGTAGTAGTATTTGATGTTGTTTTATCGTCATCGATCTGTGATTGGCACCACGAGTGATGACTTGGAAAGTCTCTTTGAACAATAAACAGAAATGGAGTGAGTGTTTCTCCTCAGCCGGATAAGGTGTGAAGTGATTCACAGTCAGTTTCACTAAGATTAGGTCAGTGCAAGGGCGATAATGCGGGACAGAACCTCCCAAAGAAAGATGCAAAAGGAACAAGCACCTTGTCCTTCCGTCGTGGGCAGAGGAGAGTAGGAGGAGGACGATGCTTAGCCTCCAGAAACAGATGTGAGTTTTCCAGTAGCTAATGGAACGATTCGTTCTTTGATTCATTCCGAGCTTCATTCATCAATAGTTTGAGTCATTCATCTACCTGTCATGTTTTTCTCCTTCACTCATCGGTATCAAATCGGAACATAGCCCACCATTACGTCTGCGCTGTTCTGTTATGTCAGCTAAAAACCTAATTGAATTTGAGACAGGGGCTGCTTTCAGCTCTGTGGTCAATCCTCTGGTAAAAGGGACTTTCAGAATTATTCATAAAGAGCGCGGCAGTGAAACAAAACAGCCTAGTGAATTGAGTCATACTGTATGAACGAAGTTAACCAGTCTCTTACTGCACGTGAGAAAATTATGAAAATTCACACCTGTTACTAGCAAGCCTGTGGGATTACCTGTAAAGTGTGCCAATTGTAAAAATACCCCCTACACTTTTCGGTAACCCTCTTCAAAGCGCTGTAGTGCTTTCAGTCTGAAGCAAACAGTGAAAGTGAGAGCTACTGACTGAGACGCTGTGAAGTGACCTTTCGCATGTAGAACGCATGTCAAACAACGGAGGCCCTGTCACTTCTGTGGGAAAGGATGGATTACAGCAACAGAAAAAATTGCTTTGGTTCACCTGGAAGACAATGTATCATACATTAGATCACTGAAATTTCCGATTCTGTGGGTCGAAATTGTTTATAGTGTAACTAAGCTCTAAAAAGAAAAAAAGAAAAAATATATATATATATTAATAAACAAAAATATTATGATTTTAAATATTAAATATTATATGACTATTAAATAAATTATATTTAAATACTATGAATATTAAAAATATTATAAAATAAAAATCAAGTGATTCGTAGAAAAAAAAAAAATAATATTGGTGACAAATAACAGTATATATATATATTTTCCAAAATTAAATAAACATTTTCTTCATAAAGTGAATTAACAATTCTAATATTAGAAATATATAATATTGAATAAAATAAATATTACATAAAATATAAATGTATATGCTTATATGGCATTCACGTGAACTTTCACACCATATCAACTGTGAAGAATGACTAAATTCCCTTATTATTACTACACTTAAATAGTCTTTCATGAACGTGGTCTTTATGTCATTGTGTAAATGTCAGGTAATCAAGGGATCTAGGGCAGACATCTATATGTCAATAGTTTTGGGGTCTTTATATGTCAGTGGGTGACTGTATTGGAAACAGTTTCACCTGATGAGACAGCTCTGAAAGTGACATTTTTTGTCACACTTTCAATATTTCTAATAAACCCGAGGCTTTAAAAATTTAGGTGTGCGCATGACAGCACACGAGAAATGGGTTGGAGCAGACATACAGAGGATATAGTGCATCCACACTGACAAATGTACCCTATAAATGGAGAAAAAAAGAGAACTGAATCGTTTGGTTCAATGAACTGTCAAAAACACCTGCAAACTGCAAAGTCTGGGATAGTTATTCACGCTAAAATTCAACAAAGAGAAAGATGCGAACTCGTACGGTGCGAAAGAAACGCAACAAGCTGTTTCATCGATTAATAGCAGCTGCTCAAAACCCTATGAGTTCCTGTAGCAAAGTTTGGACGAATCAGAAAAAAAATCCCTGTCTAAGCACTTATTCAAATGCAAATTCATGCACATAGTGCTGCATTAAAGCCCTCTAAACCGCATCCATTCGGGTTGAAAACAGGAAACAGTGAGATGAGGATGACATTTCATTTCAAGCAAATGCCTATCAATTGTAGAGCATCAGCAAAAGTGCTCGACTTACACAACTGGTAGTTAAACACGCACACAGCTTAAAGCATACTCTCCCTGAATCAAACGTTGGCCACTCACCTCACGTTTCAAAAACAGCCAAAGCAACCCAAAGCAAAGTCCCCAACATTATGACACACGCCTAAAACTGTGGTGCAACATATGCTGTTTCAGTTTCATCTTTTAGAGCACGTTTGTGGTCTGCATGCATGCATATGGATTCCAGCGACAGCCGTTAATCAACGATCGGATAGCCAATGTTTTGCAAGTTTTTACTCCCTCTTAACTTTCCTGGGCTGTTTGCCACCAATCCTCCGGTTGCCAAGGGCCAGAGAGGAAAGGGCCTTTCATGTGGCGCCCGTTGCACAAGAAGCCATCAGACCTGCTAAGTCACTCGCATTCCACTCCAACTGAGGTTGCTGGCGGGAAGGCGGACGGGTCATCGAGGAGTGGGGATGGACTTATGGCAAAAAGGGCGAGACCGCCCTGGGCGATGTTGCTGCTTAGGTTACTCCTTAAAATGACTCCAGCAACAACTACACATCTCACACTGTGGTAGAACAAAGCTTTCTTGTGGCATCTCCTTACAATGCCTTTAGAAAATTATGTGCAAAAGAGTTAATGACTCTCATCGGCCACAAATGTTTATATACTGAGGTAGTTTGGTGCGTAGGTTTTGGTGGTAAAAGTTCTCGCACTGACATTTGATATCAATATGATAGACCACAACACACACACACACCACAAATTTTGCATAGTTAGTTATTAAATGATGGAGAATCTATACTACCAGGCTGGATACACCTACTCGTTCTGTATCATGACTACGATCAAATAATAGTAAAGTCATCAAAGCTATAAAGTAAGTCAAATGGAAGTAATTGACCAAATAAGTTTTAAATTGAAAGGTTTTGTAAAGAAATTCATGCTTAGGCACAATTTACCATTAAAAAGTTTGTGGTCAGCAAGACTGTATTCTTACTTTGTTTACATTTTTTCATTAATGACGAATTAAATCGATCAAAAGTGACATTTATAGTGTTACAAAATATTATATCTGAAATAAATGCAGTTCTTTTGAACTACCGAAATCAGCATATTATAATGATTTTTGAAAGGATCATGTGACACTGAAGACTGGAGTAATGGCTGCTGAAAATTCAGCTTTGCCATCACATGAATAAATTACATTTGACCAATATATTAACATAGAAAACAGTTATTGTGAAATATTACTGTTTTTACAGTATCTTTAATCAAATAAATGAAACAAAAACATTTTAAAATCTTAACAACGGGAGTGTATTTAATATAAAATTGTATCAATTTGAAGAGGGCTAATTTCAAATATTTAGATCAAACGGTTTTTAACACAGTATCATGAGAAACAGAAATTCAGTCAATTGTGTGAACAAAAACAGATGGTGGTCATCAGCCCTAAAAAAACCCCACGACCATCAGCGCATATGTGAAACCAAAATGTAGCTATGTCTTTAAGAATGATTTCATAAATTCTGCCCACAAAAACAGGACACCACAGACATCAGCTGCCTGGCCTAAAAACTGCGTTATCCCTGCGCTGTGATTAGAGCTGCAAAACAGGAAATGACAAAAGACGAAGAAAGGCAGCAAAACACGATGAGAGTGATAGGTCGCTCCTGCTCTCCCTGTGCATTTTAACCAAGCCGTCCCTGAGTGACAGCTCGTGAAGTCCCGAGCCAAGCGCTGATGGTATCATATGACCCGGATCTTCAACGATGAGGACTAGACAACTGATGGTGGGCTGATATGAAAGTGGGTTAGAGAGTGATGCTTCACCAAAGCGACACTTCCCTTTGGTTGACAGAGAGCATTTCCTTTGGTGGAGTGCAAGACTTGCAGGCAACACAGCAGCATGTCCTAGGTGGCCTAACCACAATGTTTGCTAGGCTTCTCTATACACGTCCCTCAGGACAGAAGAGCTCTGCTCAATTTTTCCAGAGCATGTCAGCTGTGGTCACAGAACCACAATCGTTTTGTAGGCTACAACACACATTAATACCGCACTACCACCCATAGATGTGTCTTCTTATAGCAATTGCATAGAGTTGTGGGAGCCTGACCTGAGTGTGTGCGCAGATGACCAGTCAGGGCGTCACGGCGGCGGCAAGCGTAGCTGCAGAACGGGCATTTGAAGGGCTTCTCTCCCGTGTGGAGTTTGATGTGCCTCAGTAGGTTGCCCTTTTGAGTGAATGAAACCCCACACTGGTTACACTGGAACGGCCGGTCACCTGATGGACAGAGGATGAACAGAGTCACGAACAAGAGACATGCTGATGTTAAAAACCATATAAATACTGCAGTGTTTTCAGTGTAGCTGTCTTTATATAGACTGTTCACCACACATCACATGCAGGGACTGCTTTTTCCACTCGAGGTTGGACGATATATTTAATATAAAAATATAAAATGAAGCAACATTCAGACTTTTCAATAGTGCCTTTGATATAAACTTCAGTGGAAAAAAATGGTGTAAGATTTGTAAAATGTATTTACACGAATCAGTCTATTTAAATGACTCGTTTGCACCATCACTCATTTTTACACTCTAAAAAATGCTGGGTTGTTTCAACCCAACTTTGGGTCAAATATGGACTAAAAATGGGTTAAAAATGGGTTAATAATTTAAAAATGTAACCCAACAGTTGGGTTAGTCCATATTTGATCCAAAGTTGGGTTGAAACAACCCAGCATTTTTTAGAGTGTAGTTAAAATGTATACAACCATAAACTCATTTCTGAAACCAAAATGTCTGCATATCCTGAATATGGAGTCTGATTCATTTTCATAAATTGGTTCAAACTGATTCAATGAATTGATTCAAAACACTATTTCAAAGAGTCATTTGTCATCACCCATAAAAACTGACAAAAAAATGTCAAGGCATTTGCGTAGGTACATACTGCCGTTTATATTGAGGAATATAAATAAAATGTATTTAAATTTGTTGACATACAGTACTAATCAGTACATACAGTACTAAAGTTTTTTTTTAAAGAAATTATATTTTGTAGCATTGATGTAAGTTACATAGATCAAACATGACTGTAAAGACACACTTTTACAAGATTTCTAGATTTATAAGATTTATTTTCTATTTTTTTTTCTATTTCTGCTCTTTTGAAATAATAAGAAATTTTTTGAGCATCAAATAAGCATATTTTGATGTCTGAAGATTATGTGACACTAAATACTCGAGCAATGACTGCTCGAAATTCAGATTTGCCCTCACAGGAATACATTTTAAATATATTAACACAGAAAACATGTATGTTAAAGCGTAATGATATTTCACAAAATTATTGTTTTCACTGTATTTTTGATAAAATAAATGTAGCCTTTGTGAACATGAGATTCTTTCAAATACATTTAAAAAAAATCTTACTGGACCAACATTTTGAATGGTAGTCCATTTTCATTTAATAAAAAAAAAAATGATGATGAAGGCATGTCTTGAACATTATCTAGATTTTTACTGCCTTTTCCTTCTTAAAGGGGTCATATGATGCAATAAAAAAAATGTCTTTCTCTTTGGAGTGTTACAAGTTCTTGTTGCATAAAGAAGATCTGTAAAGTTGCAAAGACTAAAGTCTCAAACCCAAAGAGATATTCTTTATAAAAGTTAAGACACGCCCCCATATGTCTACGTCACTATGTGGGAAGATTTGCATAACGCCGCCCAAATGTTCACGCAAAGAATGAAGGCGTAACTTTTATTCTCTCAGTAGTATTGTGGATAAGCTGTATTTACAACATTGTTCCAGAACAGTTCAACCCAAATGTTCTGATGTGTGCAGCTCATTTTATGGAGGACTGTTTCCTGATCCTGGAAGAGTAGACTACAATGCCGGCTGTTCTGACTCACAGACTGTAAGTACGATTTCATATTTAAAGAATTTGCCACTGAAGATTCAAACACGAGTTTTGAGCAGTGTAGAGTAGCGCTTCTTGTTTGGCATTTCTCCGATCACAAATGCAGACATGGTTTTATTATGTTACGTGCGCGATGCAACGCAATGCGGAAAAAGACAGTATAAGTCATTTATAATCCGTAATTATGTCCCCACTGGATGCAACAAATGCCTCGTTTATAATGGGTTTTAATGTTTTTGTCTCGTCACTCAGGCCGGGACACTGACTGCATCACAGTATGGTAAGGGGCATAACATTTCCGTCACACGCTTGAGGTATTCGGCCAATCACAATGGACTGGATAGATGGCCAATCAGAGCACACCTCACTTTACAGAACGATGAGCTTTGTAAAAATCAAAGCTCGTTTCAGAAAGGCGGGGCATAGAAGAGAAAAAATTATGTACAGTATGTGGAAAATAATGTGTTTTTTTAACCTTTAAACCGCATAAACACATTTCATAACACCAAACACACAAAATAATGTTCTTTATAGCAACATCATATGAACCCTTTAATTATACATAGATTTTGAGTTTAATTGGCTAAAATGACAGTTTGGTTCAAATAATGTTTCTCTGATTGAAAATAATGACCCGTATTAAACCTTTTTTAAGCTAATATACACACAGTTACATAAATTCATTACATTTATTAAAAAATATTAATTATATATACATTTTCAATGTATCACCCAGCTATACTGCCACCAAAGAATAATGTGCACTAGCTGTTGTTTAAACATAGTATTGCGTAAACGATACCATGTGACCTCCATCATTGCCACTGCCACCAGATGAGCACTCCTAAGGATCTAAAAAATGTCTTTAACAGCTATGATAACTATTCTAAATCTATCGGATACAATTTTCAGGTTTTGTTGATTGTGAACTTAATTATGTTGAAATAATTGGATTACTCATGCATTAGACCTGCTGCGTGAGCACCTGCTCTAAATATAGCCTGTGACTCTAAAACACACATCTGATGGACACAGAAATTTCAATCATCGGTTTCTCTAACCCCACGTTGAGCGTTAGGATGTTGCTGTGGCTTAATTAGTTGAACGTTTTCTCATTGTGAGCGGAGATGAAAACCTGGAAAAGTGAAATATGACCCTGTACTGTTAGCGTGTAGTCTGGCAGTATCAACATCAGCCCTGGGCTTGGGAACAGGTTGTGGAGGATTCCTGGGATGTTTTCCCTCAGAAAAACTCCTAGTCTTAACTATTGTCTTCTTACAGAACAGCTACCCACTCCACACCCTTTTAACATTGAAAAAAGGAAGAACGCATGAGTGACAAGCCTTGGTCACGAAAGGGTTTTGCTACTTTAATGGGAAGTCAGTGAAATGTGTCTAAACTGTCTAAACTTACTTGAGAAGTGTCACAATGAATTTAGGCAAATCATTTGCACTTCGAATTGTTAGATTATGGTGCCTTGCATAAAATAAATTTTTCTTTTATAAAATATAAATAATTGATCTTTTAAAATAAATACAAAATATATGTGTCTTGTAAAATTAATGTTATTTATACCACACATGTTATTAATTCTCTGACTTTTCCATACATTTTCTGTAATTTTATGAGTATGATAATGTATGTTGAGCTGCTCAAGTCCTCACAAACACCCATACTTAGCTGAATACATTTTTAGATGAGAGCAATCCTAGAAGAAATATATTCACTTTAGAAAAGTTACAGTCATATATATATATATATATATATATATATATATATGTGTGTGTGTGTGGTGGGGTTGATGTGTGTGCGCGTGTTTTTGGACATACGAGGACACAAATTTGGATAAGAATGGGTATGACATAGGTATTAAAAGGAGAAGGTGATTTATGAGGACATTTTGAGTGTCTCCATATTTCAAAAGGCTTATAAATAATTCAGAATGAGTTTTTTTTTGAAAATCTAAAAATGCACAAAGTTTCCTGTAAGGGGTAGGGTTAGGTGAGAGGGCAATAGCACACAGTGTGTACAGTATAAAAACCATTACGCCTATGGAATGTCCCCACAATTCACAAAAACAAGCATGTGTGTGTGTGTGTGTACAAAGTATTAAAAAGTATTTTCATTTTTTTAATATATATATATTATACATTTATTTACCATTCGGCAGTCTTATCCCCGTCTCACTCTGCACTTCTGTTCCTGGCCCAGCATCTTGTAAGTTATTTGGGCTGTCAATCATGGGCTCCTCCAATCCAGAGCCTTCTTCACCGCTGTGTCCCGCCTCATCCGGCCTTCTCTCCGTCTCCTCCTCAGTACCTTCCTCTTGTTTGATTGTGCGTGCTGTAAGAAAACATTCAAGCTTCTAAACGAGTTTTCACACACTACAAAACACAAAAGTCAGACTTCATCGCCCACTGCACACGCTACAGTAGTTTCCATACACATGATCAAGAACTAAAGTGTGAATTGCGACTCTTTTGAAATCACTGGTTACTATGACAGCACAGTGACCAAGAAATCTGTCCTCCAACACGATAACAGTATCAGGATGACAGCAAACAGGAAAAAAAGGCAGACGCAGCTGTAGTCTCTAGTGTAGTGAGGCAAACGGTGGGCAGGTGGAGTTCTACATGACTGACAGTGGGAGACAGCGTAGAGGAGGTGGGCCAGCACTTTGGTCTGGACTGAGCGGGCCTCTCCATTTATCGCAGCGCGCAGGCTGTCAAGCACCTCCAGGGAGGCCACCCCCACACGTGCAGACACACAGAGCGTGACAAAAATAGACATGCAAAGGGACGTATAAACACATAGCGACACGTAAACACGCGACAGCCCGGCCCTCAAGTTTTCCGTCTCAACCACGCACACTCTCCAGGTTTCACGACAGGTGGAAAAATAGCAGGCAGCTTTCTACACCATCCTAACAAACCTGTTTGTAATTTTACCGTGAGTTTAATCTCTGGGCGAGAGTTTGAGACTAAGCTTTGAGTCACCTTCATCTTTCCCGTCCGTGTGAGTGTTGTCCTTCAGGCAAACCGCTCTGCTGCTTCACTAGATCTGAGTCACAGTCTGCGAGTATTACTGAAATCTCTCTGATCCCCTTAAAAAAGGTCAGCAGCTCCCAATCTTCGCAGATGCTCACAACTGAGCAATATCACTCATAAACACTATTCGGATGGGACTAGTTTTCCCTGAGGAGGTAAGGTGTGTTTCACAAACATACTTTGTGATCTGTCAGAACAGCATTTTTTCCTCAAGCAATCTTGGCAAAAATTATTAAGGCAATTTACCCATAGTTTTAGACTTCTTCTGATTATATTGACCTTTGAATGGTGTAAGTAAGGCTAAATTTGTTGTTGTGCTCCCCAGTGCAACCTCATTATGGATTTTCTCCTTTTTGCCAACTTTAACAGCTGGTGACTCAAGTTCTCATCTTATTGAATGTAGAAAAAAAAATGAATTCAATAAGCAAAGTCTGATCAGTCTGAGTGTGAGGTAAACTCCATTAATTCATCCATTAAGCATATTATATTATATTATATAGCATATCAGAATTATTTCTGAAGGATCATGTGATGCTAAATATTGGAGTAATGGCTGCTGACAATTCAGGAATAAATTAAACTTTTTTATATATTCAAAAAGAAAACAAAAATACAATTTCACAATATTACAGTTTTTACTGCACTTTTGATAAATAAATGCAGCCTTGGTGAGCATAAAAGACTTCTTTCAAAAAGCTTAATGATTCCAAACTATATATGTTAATTATAAGATATAAATCTTAATTATTTCAAAAATATTTAGGTATAATTGGTATATAAAAATGGTAATTAAAACATTTTTAAAAATGGCACATTTTACAGCACATGACCTACTGAAAAGCCCTAATCCAATACACATTCTCACCCCGGTGTCAACTAATAAGACCCCCATCCCATTCGAATCAGTTTAGAAAATCCCTTCCAAGTAAAGCTATACACAGACTAAAATTACTGTCAAATATATCAAGCTTGATATCTGTTTGAATCTCTCAGTTTAGAAACTGTTTACACACGATAACATGTAGGTTCACAGAGCTTTTGAAAGATAAGTTCTGTGTGGCAGTGCCACAACGATGACCCTCACTTCACCCGTTGGCAAGTATTACAAGCGTACTTGCTTAATATTGTATAAGAGATCTTCACTTTCAAAGAAACATGTATGACTCGCAATAAGAACGGCAAGCCTTGGTGCACAAAAGAAAAACTTGCTCTATACCCACAGCAAATGCGGTGCAATCCTGTCAACACATCACAATCGAACACCGTTACCTTAATGTGACGAGATGTATGTTTTTCCAATTTCTATGTCCAGTCTGCCAATCACTGACCTCAGAAAACAGCTCTAGCATACATGCATGTGTCTAGTTATGGAGTGTCTATGATGGCTGCAGCTGAGTGAACTTGAAATGGTTGCCGGGACAACATACAGAATCCTTTAGCATTCTCATCATCAACTGATCAAAAGGAGATGAATGAGAACAAAATGCACTCAGTGCTGAGGATACATACACCCCCGAGCCAGCGGCTAACAGGCTCACATGACAAAAGCAGAGTAAACCGACATAGTCAGATGCATAAATAATGTGTCAGGTCTCTTTCTATTAAAATTTCACCGTTGCAGAAAATTCTTATAGTCAAATCTGCGCATCCCTACGCCTCCGAGAGGTTAACTAAACCAAATGTGTAATTAGACTTCTCTTTACCCAGTAACATATTTCTCAACGTCCTGTGCAACATGACCAATAAATTATCTAGAAGAATAATCTCCACCTGGGATCATGGTCTGCACCTCCATCTTTCAGCGGCGAGCGCTTCCCTTTTCTCAGTATGCAAGCTCATGCTGACAAGCCCTCCATCGTACCAGCAGTTGATTTGAGGAAGGGACATGACACAGACTGGGCCTATCCCGTCGTATCGTAGATCAAGCTGCAACTTCTATTTTTTAGACTGCAAGATAAAGGTCCTTCCTCTGTCCCTTGCGAGCTGATACTCACTCATTTCTCCTTTTTCAGATATTTTGCAATAGAAAGTGACATACTGTACTTCTTATTGTAAGGCTAAAGGGATAGCTAACCAAAAATTACAATTCTGTCAGCATTTGCTCTCTTATTTCAAGCTATAAAAAAGGATGTAAAAGCACTACAAATATTGTGTGCTCTATCTCAAATGTTCTGAAGCCATATGAAAGCTTTGTGTGAAAAACAGATCAATTCAGCATTTACTGATAATCTTCCTTTCTTAGTAAGCTGTTATCATGACAACTGCTGCAAATGAATCAATGTATCATTGAGTTGATTCAAATGAACAAATCATTCAAAACATCTTTTATGAACTGAATCAGTGATTCCTTAGTCAAAAGAACGATTCACTTGTAAAACAGAGTTTGTTACTTCTGCTTTGTGAGAGATGTTTTCATGGAATAATGACTGAAATTGTGTGCTTTTCCTCACTTAAAGATATTATATGATTTGGAAGACTTTCGATATAGTCATATGGCCTACATTTATGAACTTTTGCATCCTTTTTGCAGCTTAAAAAGCTCCAGTCATGATCTTGTGTGTTACACGAAAAGAAAGAAAGTCATAAAGGTTCGGAATAACACATTCCCCAGGAAAAAAAAGGTGCAAAGCTGTAACTGGGGCGGTACCCTAAGTATAAATGCTAAAAAGTTTTTGCCCCCCCCCCCCCCCACCTCATTTTGGTGAACTACCTTCCCTTTAGGATATCGAATCAATGCAGCACATCTAAAAAAAAGTCAAATGAAAACAGGTATTGCTGGGAGTGGACTTGTTAGAAGACAGGCCTACTCACCAGCAGGGGAATCAGGACTTTGGGAACGTTGGCCATTGGGTGTGCTGGTCAACAGGTCCACCAGCATTCTCGAGTTCTCCTTCCTGGGAGAGCAGTCGCCGTTACCTAGGAGACAGACAGAAACAAGTGCGCTGAAGACATCGCCTTGCTCCAGGCAGCATAGCTATTGTGGCTAAATACAGCTCTGAACTCAGATCTATACAAGCAGACATTTCAAGGAACACCTTTCATAACTGCTGCACTTGGAGATTATCAGTCAAAGAAGAAATTGAATAAAGGATAACTGCAACAAAAACTATTCTAGATTTATTTCTTACTGTCATGTATTACTCAAATACACTTTCAACTGTAAAACTTTGTACTGAATACTGGTTATTATACTTTTTACAGCAATTTATTTACTGTTCAAAACTCTATTACAGTTCTGGTCTGAGATGCCGAATGGTTAATACAGTGTTCAACACAACATAGCAACAGATATGAAGTGAAACACTTGTTCAACTAGTCACTGTATACTGTATATCACTCATGAAATAATGTTATTTTTTACATATCTAGGACTATATCATCTAAAAGAAAGATAAAAGTTAAAATAATGTAGACTTCTGTTTAAATCTACTTCCTACTGCAGTCTGCTTCTTAACACTCTTTATTTACTCTATCATACAACTCAAATATACCACCTAAAATGTAAAATTTTTTTTTTTACTGATTTATTAAACTGAATATTTTTTATTATATTATATAATACTGACATAATGTAATAACGCATATACAAATATTTATATAATTTAACAGTTACTAAATTAAAAATGATATTTTTAGGTAAGCTGTGGTCCATTTAAATGATGAAATAAATAATACACATTTATTTATGTATATCATATTGTCATCATATAATACATTATTTTAATTTGACTCTAAACTCATTTAATATTTAAAATAATTTTAATTAAATAAAATGACTGAATCAACTCGACTGATTAATTTACACAACAACTGCTTATATTCACTTTCTGTACATTGGAATCCTCTAAATATACATCCATCTGAAATGTTCTATGATCCTCCATAATACTCGTTGATAACTTGGTAAAGGAGAGCAACATACAGTATCCAATGGTTTTCAGGTACTGTATACACTGCTTTTAATAGCACCCGTCTCTGTTACCGGAGCTGAAATTTCTCTAGGGTCAGTGACCAGCTCAACACATCAGTATACAGAGACGGTGTGCCATCATCTCATGTGGGGAGAGCTTGTTAAGCTTTCAGCCACATCCTTAAGATTCAGATTGGATTTCCTCATCTCTCCGCACCCGCCACACACTGGCTTCGGGAAATAATACAGCTTCAGCGCGTCCACTCAGGGGGAGCTATTCCTGCTCCCTGATCCCGTTACCCACTGACCCCTTCAGAGCCAAACACTCAATACAACGGCAACGACATTAGACGGCTCTTAATGCTTGCATTATGCATACACACAGCCACCAAGGGTGGTATTGCGGCTTAGATCATTCCTTGAACTCCGCGTTTATGACTGGAAAGTACCTTGGATGTCACAGTTAAGCTGGCTGTTATATCTCTAACCAATGTACTAAATTTTGTCAGTCCCTCCTTCAAACAGGCTTGTTGTGTAGCAGAGTCAGTCTGCCAAAGGGCTTTAAAACAGTATTCATGGCATTTTTAATAATTCATTTGCCTGTATTGTTTTTGTGAATCAACAAGTCCTATTTCAATCCCCAAACTATTTTAACTTTCATGCCCTATAAAAGTTTTACATTTGTGATTAAAGTAAATGAATCAGTAAATGAGGGCCTTTGAGGTATATCAAGCGACAGATATCTGTGCTGTCATGCTGGCAGACGGACACTGTCATTCTGACAGGGAGAGCAACTCAGGGAGACGCAGCCAATGACACAATCCCAAAGCCCATCTCTGGTTACGGTGCCGGGGTTGAGGGAAATCTCAGGTAACCGGCAGTCCCTTGGCAACGGGAAACAAGCAGCCACTCCGATTTGAGTGACGGCCGAGGGGAGGATTTTCCATAACAGAACGCTGTGTCTGATGGCCTCCTGGCCTGAGAAAGGTTCTCAGGAAAAGAGATCTGTGAGAGTAAACTAAACTCTTGTACAGTAGCGACTGAAACCGCTCTCTTATCCCACATCTAAACCGAACCCTGATAAATATAATTTCCAATGCCAAGCACATGCTACAAGACATAAGTTTATTACCCTGTGCATGTTTAAAGACTCACAGCTTGTCTTTAAAGTGTGTCTTTAGATTAATTTATAGTATGTAGTACACGCAGTTTCTTCAGTCAAAAATATAGAAAAACAGTATAATTGCTAAATATTATTACAATTTAAAATAATTACTCCAGTCTTCAGTGTCACATGATCCTTCAGAAATAATTCTACTATGCTGATTTGCTGCTCAAGAAACATTTATTATTATTATCAATGATGAAATCAGTTGTACTGCCTAATATTTTTTTTGTGGAAACCCTGATAGAAAGAATGCTTAAAAGAACAAAATGTATATGAAATAGAAATTGTTTGCAACATCATAGATGTCTTTACTGTCACTTTTGATCAATTTAAAGCATTCCTTGCTGAATAAAAGTATTAATTTATTTTTAAAAAAGTCTTACTGACTTCTGATTGGTAGTATATTATAAATTACGCAAAAAAAAGTAGATTTATTTATTTTTTGGGTCTGGCTTCCAAATTACGCAGTCTTGCAGTCTGTGCTTGGCTCTGCTATCATATGAACAATCTCTGACGCACATTAATATGTGGCTTTCACAGTTTTACAATGATTCCACTTTGTTTAATTTGTTCTACAAATCACACTGACATTCCCACACATATGATTGTTGATGGGCCGAGAGCTCTCTTGTAATGACGGCCTACAGCATACGGTTTATATTAATAAGGCTACCATCTTCCCCCGTGTAGTGATGCATGCTGAAAATCCGTAGGCCCTTTGGAGACTACAGGAGTGACTACAGGTCTGGCCTGTGCCACTGCTGAGTCAGAATCAGATCCCGATTCACTCATTCGCTAAGGCTATGTGTATACCAATCAAACAGCAACCTACAGAATGGACTGTTCCATGAGCTTTTTTTTGGTGGATCGACGAGGAAAATAATTGGGGGTGTTTTCAATAGTGGCCCACGGGTTAAAGTCAACGTGAAATGCAACACGTGTGACTTCTATAATGATTTTACAGTGAAACTGGATATTTAGTGAGAAAAAAAAAATAAAAGATTTTTATTCATCAGGTATTGGTTGAAGCACAAAGCGTGGATGTTGAATACTGGAAAAGTTCAATTTACCTAAAAATTATAAATAGTTTTTTTCATGCACCCATGAATCATATGATAAATAATACATATGAATATGGTTAATTTGGATTTTATGTTGACTTTAAGTTCAGGAGGAAGACAAACAAGCTAAATTTCGTTGCATAGTTCACCAGAAACTGTTTAAAATCGAGCTGGTTATGCATAGGATTGGGTTACTATGCAAATATTATCATTAAACTCAATTGAAGTGATTTGTGCATCATGGTTGCCACCGGCTCTATTCCCGTACTGGGGGTGGAGCTTGGAGGCAGGTTCTGTGCCAGAGTGCCGATACTAGACAAAAAACTGAGTCTTTAACAGGATCGCTTCTCCCAAGAAAGAGAGTGATTGGTTGTGGCATGTCGTAGATGCTAAAGTTCGAGCATGGATCAGGTTTATCCTGTCCATCCACACACCTCCAAACCATCCTTCCACATCAAACACAAAACACATTCCCACTCACGCTCCTCACCACCTGCCACTACTGAACTGCTCTTGTTTAAAAGGACAAGCTGAAGGGGACAAGGTCTTATTAACATATCAATAGCAGTTTACTGTACAAAAGGCTGAAGTATTAGCCTGTGATCTGAGATGGACAAACGTAAGACTCTCTTTTTTTTTTAGGAAACAGAAACCAAGCTGCTGTTCAAGTATTCCCAAATCACTAAGTGATTTTAGTAAGAAAGGAAGAAACTGTGTAAATGATGTGAAAATAAGCTAAATATTGCTGTGAAGACACTTTGACACTTCTGAGACACAGTTTAAAGTCATCAGCACTTTGTTAGCTTTTACTCTAAAGAGTTTTGTTTTCTGAAATGTGATAATGTTATTCAAAAACAAGGCGTGGATCTGCATTCAATCATGTTTTTAAATATAGCAAGCCCTTTGAGAAAGGAAAAAGCCTTTAAAAGTGCATGGAACCAAGTTAAACTGTAAACTTTTCATTTTCCAAGACACCTGCAAGAATTTTTAGATGAGGGACGTTTTATCAGCATGTTCCATCTGAGGGAATCTGCCGGGGGAGTTAACGGGCTTGAAGGTACCACTGTGCACCTGGTACTGAAGCTCCGTCCAGATAACAAATCTCAAGAGGAGCCAAGAGTTAGCTTTTGAACGGGATCTTAGGGGCAGCAAGTGTGCTTGACTACTGCACATATTCATGAAGCAAAACTGGCTTTACAGCTGCAGAAAAACACCCACAGTGCTGCTGGATTTAGATAGCATATCTAAAATAAATCAATACACATGCAAATAAAAGCAACAAATTATGTCTACAATGCAAAAAAGTTAAGCTTTTAGGTGACCTGGTTATCCAAACCGAAAGCATTCCTTGATAAACCTTGATCCAAATATGTGAAGCTCATTTTCAGAAGTCAGAGCAAAATGACAATTACCAATACGCTAAAGTCTAAACCTAATGAAGTGTGTGCTATACTCAAACTCAGCATGAGAGAACCAGGTGACATGATAAAATCACTGTGATGACGGAACTGCTTGACTATTTTAGGTCTGTATGTGCTCTGATTGATTACAGTTAAACGATTACTGTGCTATTATTTCTATTTCAATGTCTCCAATTAACTCTCCTATAAAATAATTCTACAGTAAACAACACTGAGGAAATATATAAACAAATGAAAAACAATATCCATGCAATAGACATAATTCATAAAAAAGACTCTCTGAAGACACATTTTGAATTAACCTGACAAGCATAAAACCCCTCAAAAATGCCTTTTAACATGCTTTTATGTGTTAAAAATATATTTTCTTGAATATGGCCATATGTAAAAAAAACTTACTTACTTGCAATATAGCCATTCGACGCCTCCATGTCCATATTCAGGGGGCAGAACTGAAAAATGAAGATGAGTTAGAAATTAGATGAATGTACATTCATAGAAAATGTACATTTGACAAACATCACTGGCACAGCTTTCTTTAAATGATTACAGTGAATATTTTCATATCTAGTGAAATTGAATGTAGCGAACAAGAAGGTCTTTTAAAAAGTAATGAGTGACCAAGAAATTATATAATAATTTGATTTTAATAATTTAAACTGCTAAGTTCAGTTTTGCCTCTTAAATTATACAACAACCAACTTACAAACACTAGGTGTTCAATGTCGACAGATTTTGTAATACATTTTTCATTTCCAAATCAGCAAATCAGTATCTCTGGAACATAAACAAGCTGCTGTGCAGAAATACACGACTGTATGACTCCTCAACGTTACACTATTCTGTTACAAATTTGAGCTCTTCTGAACTGAATGCAACTGTCTATTATTGTCTATTACTCGGTTACTGCCATGCATACTCTAAAAAGTTAAATGCATTTTATATAAAACATTTCTAAATTGTCTTGTGAAGTATTAGGGAAGTGACAACTTCCTGGTTAGGCAAAAAAAAGATGCATGCAAAGTGTGAAAATTGCCATGTTTTCACTGAGTTTCAGGTCCTTCTATTGAAAAATAAGTCTAAAATTAAATGTTTGGACAGAGCAAGTGAGCTGCGAAAATCAGTAATGCCTCATCTGATGTATATCATCCATCAGATAATTTCAAACCAACCTCACTGCTGGACAGAAACAGTTTCGCCATGATATAACATATTCTATAACTTACACAGCTTTACTTTAAGTAAACTACAACAATAAATCTAAGGCTTATATTAGAAGAGCACAGTCATATGAAATAATCATTTATAAAAGAATTATCAAAATATTACAAAGACAACTGATCATAGCATTAACAAGCGTTTACTGGTTTAATATTTTAGAACGGACTGGGAGGAATGTAATTTTCACTAGTGATGACGGATAAAATGAGAAATTCCATGACGTTTATTAGGACAGTATCATAAATAAGAGCTACTGCACACTGCTTGTGTTTTGCTCAGACATAGAAAGTGCAAAAATGGCTCAATGTACATGTGTAAAAATATAATCTCTTGACCCAGACCCAAATAACCCTTACAGAACCTCACTTATGCCAGAGAGTAGGGCATTTACAAGCACTGGGTCAGGTTTGGAAAGAGAAATGTGATATTTGTTATATTAAACAACTTTAAAATTGTTAACAACTAATTATGATTTAGTTCATATAGCACTGACATTAGTATTTGTACAAACAAATTTGGCTGAAGCATTGTATTTCTAAACCTATTAAGTTAATATCAAGCAACCCAATTAAGTAGCTTAATATTACGTAAACATATTCACTGTTGTGCTTCATTAAATCGCAGATTATTAAAAAAAAATCTAAGCAAATGCACAAGACAGAAAATAACTGTTTGTTTGATTGATAGAATAATAAAATAATTTATCTGCCCTGCACTCTTACATAATGATCTGTGGAAATGCACAGTCTTAAAAGCATTATTAACTATAATGTGCACATACAACATTAAAAACTGATAAATCAGTAAACTATAAAGTTAGCTTTTTGCTACCCAATTAGCCCTCATAAAGTCAGGAATCACACAATACCAAAAACCATCTTTCCTGAAATTCCATAAATCATGAGGAATAATCTGACATTACACAAAAGTGCACATGGATACTCTGAGCCAGATCAAAGCTTCTGGAATAAACAAGACACAAATTACAGTTCCTTGATATGGAAATACAACCAGATTAGAAGAAGAAATTAGCCCTCAAATTAAATGCACTAAACAACATGTCATGCAAAGCATTAGGAGTGAAGTTGCCCTTAATGTATGGCGCCGCGCTTCTCCAGGGGCCTCAGCATACACACTGATCACGGCACACAGCCTTCATCCAGCACTACAGCATAACACTGCTGACCCCTATTAATTCCTCAATATGAACAGTCGACATTCAAGTAATATCTCTTTCCTAGTTAAAAAATTATTTCTAATTGAACTCCTTTGAGATTTAATGGAAGTTATACTGTATGTGCTATATGGGTCAATGACGAATCCAGTGAAGGATGTCCGAAATGATAAAAAGAGAACTGCTAAAAATTGAATGCAAACCACATGTACTTTGTTCTTAGAAATGTTCTCTTTGGATTCATGTTGGTTTCACACATTAAAAAATAAATATTATTTTCTATGAAGAATGAACTTTTATGACTCTAAAATTGTCAAGTGGTATAACCATCAAGAAAGAACTTCTAAAACACTTTTCTACACCACATTATCATTATTTTTGATGCTTTATAACATTTAAAACTTAAACGTATATTCTTCCAAGTCAAAATGAAGAAAATATAACATTTTTGAGGAATATCAAGACATTTTCTTGGGGTTAATCTATTTGACCTAAACAAAATAAAATATATTCATAAAAAGTTCAAAATATATGAAAAAAAAAATCATCACACAGTCATGAGGGTCTTCAGGGGTCTCTGTTTTATGGTTGTCACATGAAAACAAAATGGCTTCCTGCATGTTGGTTATGCCACACTGACTTTTTGAAATAATATTACTTTTTTTATTTTTTTATTAATGATCTCAACATTGAACTTTTTTTTATATATATACTGTTATATATAAATACATAAATAAATACTAATACGACACCAAGCTATAGCCAACCACAAATTTCACGAACGTAAATGACACTTGTTTTTTTATTTATTTGTTATTTTCACAATTTCCCCGGGAAACTATCTAAACATTTTTGACTTCAAGCCCCACAAGAATAAAGATAAAAAATATCAAAATGACTTTAATTAAGACACTGAAAACATGTTAATTATAGAGTATGTGTACTCAAGAAGTGCTGATGAAGTTATTAGATCCGGACAAAAATTAGCGTCACATAATTGACCCATAAACGGATATTAATAAATATTTTATATACATGTGTCACTTTAGCTATGTGGCAGTATTAATACACAATGGCAAAAAAAGGTAATTGACTATAAGCATTATAGCTAATATAGAAAAACGTTTTTCCGGACTTTAATTGAACCACAAGACTCTACGTATTAACAAAAAAAATTAAACGTTTACCTTTTTGTTTGGTCTCCCCCCTGTGAAAACGCAAATAGGTGTCCTTGCGTAAAAACAATCGATTATTTCCAATGACAGAGGCTTTTCAGTCTCTACTGTGATGATGAAGTCCTCTGATGACTGTCATGTTCAACTGGAGTTCATATTGGTCACAAACAGGGGACGATCTTGCACCAACACGAAAAAAAAGAAGAAAAAAGTTAGGAAGCAAGCTTGGGTTTGTATGTTTTGGTGACTTCCTTTGCGCCGAACAAGCCCGTCAGCTTTTCCATTTCACACGCGTCTAAGCGCTTTCCCCCCCCAACTATTAGATTTCTTCCTCTGATCTGAAACTGCTTTGACATAGTGAAGTGAAACCTGTGCCTGTTCAACACCTGGGTTAATCGATGTCAGGCTAGGGCGAATACTCAACTGGATCCACCGGTTCCAAGGGAATTAAGCCATAAATAAGGAAATGATGGGAACTGCCTACAACAGGCTTAGAGCCCAATATTTCCACCTGTCTGACACTCCGTCAAAGGTTGTGGGATGACTGTGTGCGTGTTCTCTATATGCTTCATCTGCAGCTCAGTGTATCAGTATTCATGTGACATACGCCGATAGTAGGCTAATTCTCATCAATTCAAAAGCATACTCTTGGCAGAGGCGTCATGACTTCTCCTAATGCGCAATACATGCGGTAATGAATCATTCCTTTATTTACAAACGAGAGTCATAAAGTTATAAAATGCGAATAATGAGGGGTTTTAGGTGTCCATTATTGAAGACAATGGTGGGGTGGCGGGGGGGGGGGGGGGTGCTTTAAAATATGCAACAATTAATTTTCCCATTGCTTTTCAAAGCATTTTTATAAAGTGTTTTGTTTAACTACAAATGTTAGATTTATAGTTAGAGGTGCGCTACTCTATCGCCAATTCAACAATTTGACGCTGTCTATCTCAACAAAACAATAAATCGGCTTCTATCATCATTACTCGTTATAAAGATTACCATCACTAAATATAAAACAAACAGGCTATAAGCCAAATTTGTGTTATACTTGATTGGTAAATCTGTATTAACCTCTTTAACTATTATATTTTAATATATAATATAACTGTATTATATATACTATAATAGATATATATAAATATAATATAGTATTTTTTAAAAAAAAATTTTTTTATATTTATATATATATATTGTGGGGCGATAAGAAAAAAAACGTTTTAAGATTTTTGTTTATTAGGCCTATCTCTGTGTGTGCGCTAGAGTCGCCAAAACTCAAACTGGAAATCTCAACGATTGCGCCCAGAAAAATAGTCAGACTTTCCCCCCCCCCCCCCCCCCCTTATTGTTTTGTAGTTTTAGGTATTATGTATGTATTTTAAACAATTCGCATACTGTTAGCGATGAATCGGCTACTTTTACAGTCGCCGGACAATGTACGAAATATTTGTTTTACGCGGGACCGAAAGCAATCACCTGTTGCTGTGGTTACCTCAATTAACGGTCGGGTTCATTTCTGTTGGCGAGCGATACATTTAGCGCACTCTGACTTGTAAGGCACGCACTTGTAACTTGTAATGTAACTTTTTGGTTACTGAAACGATGCTTGAAAACGCTGCAGACACGCACGCATACTTGCATGTAAAAAGAACAAACAGACCCCACACCTTTTTCTTTAACCTGTTTTGAGGGCTTTAACCCTTAAATAAGAGGGGTCAAACTCCCCCATAATTCGCACCCTGATCCGGACGCGTCCTGGACCTGTCAAAACAGAATACACAGACGCATAAACCATTTAAACAAAGAAAGGAAAACCTTGACATTCGCAACGGACGTTTTAGCTTACCTTTATCAATGGACGGGGTGCCACTCATCCATCTGATATGGAACGTCTAAATGCTGTGTATCCAATGCAGTGCGATAGACGCGCAGCAATAGTGATTCCTTTCGCCTGCTTCCTCCATCTTCAGAACGGACAGCAGCGAGCCAGCGACCGGCTGACTCAGAGAAACGGATCTATCAGTGCCACTCGGTAATCGATTAGACGCCTTATCAGTGCATTTAAAATGCGTTTGGCATGATCTCCACTATTTAGATATCTATAGGAACGCAAGAAAGAAGAGAAACTGGGATTAAACCTGTTATTCCAAACCCCGTGGCATGTTATAATATATCCACACCTTTTGTTATAAGAAAGTTTTGTAATTATTAAGATAATAAGCCTTTATTACGATTATTTTGTTTACTTTTAGGTATTTTAGATCATGTAATGACCACTGATGGGGTGCTGTCCACTGATGGGGTGCTGGCCACATAGTTTTCGTTTTTTTCCAAACATTTTTCTAATGGGAAAGAAGAAGGTGAGAAATGAGTCACAATTATTACAGGCAAATTGATTTTTATGTTAAAAAAAGATTCAGGGTGGGCATCAGTTTAAATGGCAGTGATTCTTCTCTTGGGCCCCCTCTACTGACTGGAGAGAGAAATACACCACTGACCTAGTTGGAATCCTGTCAGAACTGTGGAGAACTGGTGATGTCAGTGAAGTACTTTTTGCAAATACTGAGGAAATCACACATTATTCAAATTAATGCCAACACAATACATATCAGATCAAATTTTAAGAGAGATCTTTATATATATAAAAAAAACTTTGAACTGTAATTTCAGTATAACTAGCCTATACAGTCAGTGAAACCAGCGCCACTAATGATCTTGTCATTTTCTTGATCATCCTTGGAGAGTGAATCAGTGCGGTCGTTAGGATCTGCATAAGAATGGCATTGAGATGTTTCACCGAGATGAATAGTTTGTAACAGAAGGAAATGAAGCAGGTCATATTAGTCATGAAAGGTTGTGCATTTCCATTTTTCATTGTTTCTTTTACAGTAAATTGAAGATGTGGATATTAAAATGTATTACTGTAAGTGAGGTGCTTTAAGAGGGTTGCATTTCTTTCACTAAGTTCTCTTTCCTTGACTGTTTGGTGATGTGAACTGAAACATGCCTGTTCAACACCTGGATCAACCTAAAGTTTTTAACTAAGGTTTAAAATGGTTTAAGAAATGTGCTACTTTTGTTTTATACAAAAATAGTTTAATCAATCATTTTAAACAATCAACATGTCAATAAAAAAAGGTGAAACAAGTGAATGAAAAAATAAAACCACACAATTATAAAAATAGATCACCATTTAAAATGGTTTAAGAAATTGTGCTCTTGTTACTGCATGCAGAAAAAAAAACGGTTTAATCAATAATTTGATTAAATACATACATACATGCATAAACAAACAAACATTTTACCACAGTAACAACTAGGCAAACAATTGTACAATTAGGCTGAGATCATTTCTCACCCACAAATATTTATAAAAGTGATCTTGTGGAAAATGAACAAAAGTTGATTTGCTTTGAATAATTTAATAAGGTCACCGTTTACATGTGTTCAACTGTGTTTTTTGAGGCTGCATTGTTTGTTTACACTACCATCAGCTCTCTGATTTGTAGAAGTATCCTCAGATAACAATCAGTTGCTTTTGTTCAGAAGCTGCTGGTTAACTTTCCATGGTTTATAGAGCACTGTTTGAAGTAGAGGGGAAACCGTTAGACGCCACCCTCTCCCCTACCTTTCTTTTATGTCTTTATATATTTTTCTTCTTTACATTGCTGTCTACTTTTCTCTCTTCTTTAGGTTTCAGCCATCCAAGAATTACCGCATTCATTCTGTAATGGTTTCCACAATCCTGCATGATCATAATACATTCAGTGCCAGTAAAACGGACAGTCTCCCAGAGACTTAAGCTCAGTCCCAAACAGGGATTCTCAGGTGAGTGTCAGCATCATTTAGGTTTAGTGAACCATTTTGGCTGTAACTGGATTCAGTAGATGACTAAAATTAAATTCAACAGATTTGATTTAAAGGCTCATCATGGTCATGATGGACAGGAATAGTTACACATTAAAAAATAATAACATAAGAATAAAAATGACTATCAAACATGTTTTTTTACATGTAAAGTTAAACAATAGACTATGAAATGAGAAATCAAACCAGTCACACAATTAAACAAAAAGATTATAATAAAGCAGATAATTTAATTTAGGAGGAGATTTAGTAGATGATTTGAAATACACTGTACATACTGTCAGGGCACATATTGACAATAGAAAAGCAAATGTGCTAACTGAAGCATGAAGTTCATTGTACATCCTGTGCTGGTTTAATCATGGGTAACGAGGTTCACCCAATGTATGTAAAGTGTGTTGTACATAAACTTAAACAATACTTCTTATAGTTACATGGGTTGAATTTCGTTTTTATTCTATTCTGTACTTGTTAGGTGTTAAAAACATGAAAAACAGTTGCATGTTTTTTCCTTGCCCTTAGGTTAAAGGTAAAAGGTCCCCTTAAAAGAATAGTTCACCCAAAAATGAAAATGTACTTACCCTCAGGACATCTAAGATGTAGATGAGTGTTTTCTTTATTGAAACAGATTCTGTAAACTTTAGCATTACATGACTTGCTCACCAGTGAATCCTCTGCAGTGAATGGGTGCCGTCAGAATGAAAGTTAAAACAGCTGATAAAAACATCACAATAATAAACAAGTCTCCAACCCACTACAGTTTTTCATTATTAACGACTTCTGACGTCAAAAGTTTGCACGTTTGAAAGAAACAAATTCAAGACGTTTCAAATCCTCCATCCATACTAATGCTTTCTCCAGTAAAAAAGTTGTCTCATCATGAGAGAAACAGGATGGACTTTTTCACTGGAGGAAGCATTATTATGGATTGTGGACTAGTGTTTTGGCCAGAAGCAATGGTTTGAAGTTAAGATACCTTAATGATGGATTTGTTGCTTACAATCATGCAGATTTGAGCTTCATTATTGATGGACTGGAGTTGTGTTGATTGTGTCAGATAAACATAGATTAATTACAATTTAATTACAATTACGAAACAAGTTTAAGAACAAAAATCTTTTTTTTTTTATTGTAGTGTGTGGGTGCTTACATATTTTCACTTATTCAGTAATTACTGAATCACTATTGATTTAATCACCTTACACAAAAGTGAAAATCATAAACAAGTGTAAATGTATGATCATTTCAGGGATTGCAATTAGCCACATAAAATGTAAATCAAATGACCTCAAAATTGATATTTTGTACTTACACTCCAATAGATTAATGCAAGAAAATTTTGCAGTGCATAGCAACAGCAGGTGTTTGAGAAAATGCTGTTGCGTGTGAGTGTTTTGACATACACACGCAGACACACACACACACACACACACACACACACACACACACCCACACACACACACACACACAACCACCGCAAATAGGCCTTTTAACACAGGAGACCTTTAAGCCCTTTGTACTCTACATATGCAATCAATGAAATTATACACCCATGAGTCTATTACTCTTCCTCAAAATGTTACATTTTGGATTCCTACTGGGCACAAAAAAAAAAAGATTCATAATTCACTACCAGTCGGTCAGTCATTTCAGCTTTCTAATAAACTTTCCAGTTCATTCCTGCAGTAGTTTGTCTCACTTCTTTCAATACTGTTACTCTTGGGTACTCTCTATTTTTCTCAACTAGATTCACTTCAACATAGCTCATATTGATAAAATAGGATTTTATTGTCTCTATCTATCAGGGTTCGATGACAGAATAAGGATTTTACAAAGGAAATATAAAGCCAAAAGATGTCTGGATTAACTATGAACTATTGAACTATTTCTTCAGAACAATCATCTCCTATGACTTCAGTATGATTCAGAATAATGTCACAAATATATATGGTTCCTCTGTTCACCGGTGGAGTTATGGCGATTGATTTCCTCAGATGATTTTACAGCATTCCCTATAAGCGCAGTCCCTTCTGTTTTTAATAATCAGAACTATTTTGTGGCATGAGTCCTTATGTTTCTAAAAGCATTTAATTATTCTCCACTTAAAAAAAACAAAGTCGAGGAGGATCTATCGTGATTAAGAGGTCTCAAAATAAATAAAAAAACACCTAAGGAAATCTGACAAAAGTGTGGATCATATGATTGAGCTTGACTATCGTGGTTGCAAAAACTAGAAGCGAAGTGAGTCTCATTACCGCTAAACTGAAATGAAGGAATTTGTTTCATCTTCATCTGGCATTTGCTTGTGCACGTTTAACAACATGCAACACAAATTCAAGCTTAAAAAAATGTGTCACAAAACCACTGATTAGAAAAACAGCCTAAACCACAGGCCTCGTTTTCCTCATATTCTAATGGAGTATGTTTTTTTCTTTTTTTTTTTTCTTTTTTGCACTCACCTCCCCCAGTTCCAACCCTCTGTACCCCAAAGCGCACACACATAAAAAAAAATACAGATATGTATGAACAACAACTGTCTCTGCACTCTTTCTAATGTTTTGCACTATATTTGCACTCTTTACATTTGATGTAGCTACTGTTCTGCTCCAGTATCTTGTTCTGATGGACTCAAATCGTATCTATGCACAAGCATGCATACCATACACTCACAAACCACCCTAAAGAAAGCTTTTTGCATTTTTATAAAAAAAAATTACAAGTTGTTTTATATAACTGAATATATCCAAAAGTGAGGTTTATGCCACATTTAGCATGCACACACATAATCAACTTGTATTAATTCACCACAGATACTTGTGTCACCAGACTTATGCTCTTTGCACACAGAAAGAGAACCAAGGCAAAACCTCAGATAGGTTTGAGTTTCAGACACCCACACTGAGATCACGTATAGTGAGGTTGGATATCTGCATAGCCCTGCACCAAGGATGGATGGCCATAGATGTGAAAATGTTTGAAAGCATGTGAGAGCGTGCACTGTGCTTATCGGCTTCTCTCACAGTCACTGACGCATTTTTAAACAGGAAACATCTTCATACCCAAGACTGGAACACAACCCAAGGTCTTTCACAGGAGAAAGCCATTTCCTGCTGTTGACTATATGAGGTGCCTCAAGCATATTAATGTTGCACATAGGAAGCATTTCACTGCCTAGTGACAGCATATAAACAGTATGACAACTGTTAAATATTTATCTAATTTTTTGGTATTTCTTATGCTGTAGTATAAAAATATGATGTATTTCTCTAATACTTTGAGGATAAGAATGTACACACTACTGTTAAGAAGTCTCTTTAAAAATACAGTAAAACAGTAATACTGTGTAATATTATTATAATTTAAAATAACTTTTTTCTCTTTTAATATATTTTTTAATTAAATGTATTCCTGTAATGGCAAAGCAGAATTTTCAGCAACTATTACTTCAGTCTTCATTGTTGATTCTTCAGAAATCATTCTAACATACTGACTTGATGCTCATAGCATACCCTTTGATTTACAAGTTCTTTGATTAATAAAAGGTTTAAAAGAACAACATTTATTTGAATTAGAAATATTTTGTAACATGTCTTTCCTGTCACTTTTGATCAATGTAATATGTCCTTGTTGAATAAAAGTAATCATTTCTTTAAGAAATATATATAAATACAAATACAGTGTGTGTATATAAGCTTTCAGGTTTCAAGTGTTATGTTTGACAACAACAAAACAAAGTGCAATTACCCGTGCAGCTTTGTGATAGCGTTGTTATTTTTTAGTAGTGTTTCTCTGCGGCAGGGCCTGGAAAACTCATAAAGATGAAAGAAAGAATGAATGGAGCACAGCAAAATCCTGAAAGACAACTGAAATCCACAAAATCACTGGGATTTAGAGGATGAGTCATCATCCAATGGGACAATGACCTACAATATATGTGTGTGCTGGAGTGGCCCAGTCAAAGCACAGACCTAAATCCAATTTAGCATCTGTAGAATAACTTTAGTCTGGAAGTGCTATTAACGGTTCTCATGCAAGCAAGATTTTAAAAATCCAGGCAAATACACTCACATTGAATCGTGGACCAGGCTTTTGACTGAGCCACTCCAGAACATACACTTTTTGGTTTTGAGCATGATGTTTCATGTCATTATGTTCCCTGTCAGTACATAAATCGCCCTCAAAGAGTCATAGTGCTCTTATGGATCAAAACATGCTTTCCTAGAGGAGGTTTCTTTACATGGTCCATCGATTCTTCTCTTGGGTTTTATGGGTTGTACAGCTCCTGATGCAGAAAAGTTCTTAAAAAGTGTGATGTAAAGAAAATATAGTGTTAGCGTTCTTACATATTGGCTCTACACACTAAGGTCCAAAACTTAAGACTTTTTTAATACCTTTTTATTTATGCATTTATTATTTTTATTTACCTAGCATGACATCACAAAAATAATTTTTTTCCCCCATCCTGCCCCCTAGTCCCCAGTTTGAAAACCTCTGGATTGGAGAATATTCCTTCAATGTGCCTTTTACCAAAACATGAGAGAAGATGCAAGGTTTTTCAACAAAATCATGGCATTTGATCATGGCAGTTTAATCCATCATGCTTTCATGCTGTAACACCATGTTCAAGGAGAGTGGATGCTTATACAGTTCCATTAGGACAAGGATATGTAGCATTTGGTAGCTGGTAGATGGCACTATTGGTCTTTCAGATCATCCAGCTGAACAAAATTCAATATTCACACAGCATGTTAAGTAATAAGTCCATTTTCCTGACTCCATCTCCTCACATCCAAAAGATTTCATCAGATAAATTACTTAATTATTCAATCCTTTTTCTAAACCATACTAAACCATAGACATGATGAGGAAAAGACACAACACATTGCCATTAAACTCATGCTTGCACACTCAGTTTTTAAAATATAACATAAACCCTGCTTAATCTTATGTTAGATGAATGTTTTCTGTCATTTTGCCTAAAGCACCGAAATATAGATTCAACATATGCTGGTGTAAAACACTTTTCCCCTCATCGGGTCACAAATTCAAAGCAGAAACCAGGTATCAAAGCACAGAAAGACGAAACTTATTTAATGTAGGGATTGCACAATAATTCACATTGAGATTTGTTCATGACTGTCATGCATCCTGACATACCCATTCTCTGTTTGCCTTATTTATCTATATGTATTTCCCAGCAGCCTCCTTCATCCCAGGTTCCCTAATGTCTGTGAGTGGCGGTAGGGCTGAATGTGTCTGAAAATCATATAATAAAACCACACACCAAAGGGAAAAAAGTGCCTACAATAAGTAACCGCTTAGAACCTTGTTACAGCAAGGAACAATGATGTATAGAACAGTGAATTAGACATTGGAACCTGTGCCACAACAGCATTCACCCCTCATATGTCTGGCTTTTTAAGAGTGTGGGAAGAAGAAGAAATAGTTGGTTGAAAAACCCCCAATCATATCTCATATCGGTGCTGGCATTATGCCCGAATGCATGTAAGAGACTCAGCAATCTGGATGGATTCTACAGTCAACAACTTGCAGACACAGATAACAGGATGAACATAATGTGTGCAAAAGGAAGCTCAAAATGCATTTACAAGACCCATACGAAATATAAAAACATATGCAGTAAATACAAGCTACCAATTTTTTGACTTTTAACTTATGCAAATGTAACTTCATTGATAATTTTGTTCAGGAGGACCAGGGTCATAACAAGGTTATTGATGTGCACATAACATGTGGCACATGAAACTTTTTTTTTGGCAGTTCTCTGTGCAAGCCATTACAAATTACACTAGTGTAAGTAAGAAGAAGTATAAGTTGTAAAATTTTGTTAAAGGGGTCCTATTAAGCTCTTTTTCAAAGTCTTGATTTTGTTTTGGGGGTGTACTAGAACATGCTCTCATGCTTGGTGGTTCGAAAAACACATTATTTTTCACAAAATTTACATTATTAAAATACGTTTCTCCCCAGGCTGGCACAAACGGCTCGATTAGTTTCGGGTTTGATGAAGGCCTGCCTTCCGAAAAACAAAATGTGTTGTGATTGGTTAGCTGTCCCAGTGCGTTGTGATTGGCGTCTGTCCGCGGCGCCCAGCTACGTCATGTTAAATTTGTAAGAATTGTTCTAGACCAGCGGTTCTCAATTCTAGTCCTCGCGTACCCACGCTCTGTATGTTTTGCACGGCTCTCTTTAACACACCTGATTCAGATCATCTCGTTAGAAGTGAGCTCCGTGCATGAACTGTGTTCCAATTGATATGATACCTACACAGTGTTCATTGCTCCCCTACTCCCTGAGCAGGGGAAATCCGTTGAGTTTACTTCACTTCGGAATATTCATTTACAGATTTGCGCTGCTGCGCCGCTGCCTGCAGTGTCTTCACACACAGATGAAACTTACTAGAGAATTGTGACATAATATACCTCTTTAAATAAATACTATTTAAATTCACGTCTCGCATACTTAAATGCCCTTTTTATGGAACATATACGCTCCCTTCAAAAAGGAATCATGGCGGAATATCCAGTAATGTCCACTTCGCAGGGCACTTACAGTCAAATATAGCAAACGTATGAAGCAATAAGAGAAACATACAAAATGTGCAGAGCGGGGGTACGCGAGGACTGGAAATGAGAACCACTGTTCTAGACATGCCAGCAGCTCGTCTTCTTGGTTTTCTCCTCTGACGCCACTATCACTCTGCAGCAGCTCTTCTTCTTCGTTGTCTCGTCTGATGCGCTCACTCAACCATGCGTTCTAACCACGACCTTGCCCCTCCCCACCCCCCAACCGTTCGAATTCCTGTAGGCGGGAATTTTTTGTAATGAAATTCTAATGAGCCGCTTTATGATATCACAAAGCCCGGAAAACAAAACCAAACGCTGTAGTCCAAACGAGCCATTTGCTGTAGTCCTTGAAAAAAATTTTTTTTTCAAAATTTATTTTTTTGTTACAATTAAAATTTTCAAATATCTCCCTTTGGAGTGGACTTTGAGATTTGTAACTTTCTAGATCTTTTTTATGCCCAAACATACACACTACACACTGACTAAAATTAAAAAAGTGAAAAAGCATAATAGGACCCCTTTAAACAAATTAATACTTTTAGTCAGCAAGGATGGATAAAACTGACCAGAAGTGACATGAAGAAATTCATAGTTTTACAAATGACTTCTATTTCAAATAAATGCTGTTCTTTTGAACATTTAAAAAAATTTTCAAAAACATTTCTTATATTATTATTGCTGAAAACAGTTGTGCTGTGTATATGTGTGTGTGTGTGTGTGTATACAAAACAGTTATTTTAAACGGTAATAATCACAATATTACTTTTTAATACTTGTATTTTTGACTCCTACCATTTTCCATTTTGTCATGCTAGCAGATACATACTGAAAAAACAGACAATTCCTGTACAAAAGGCCCCGATATTCTTGAATGTCCCGGATAATCCCGACCAATCAGAGTGCTCGATGCTACCACATCATCCCGTGCTTATGAAGAAGAAGTGAAAAGAAGCTGAGTCACTCGTGCGAGAGTGGAAAGTCCGCCAGCTTCGGTCTAATACTTATCCATCCACGCTGGATTGCCATTGCCATTCAAGTCCTAGTTTATATCGAGTTACTGTGTGCGTGCATGTGAAAGAAATTAGTATTGACAATATATTTTCTGTTGTATTTGAGAAATCGTCTGTTTGTTTCCGAGTCCATAAGAGTTGTTGATTAATACATTCAGGATTTTGCTAATCTTTCTATTTAGTGTATATTTTAGTATTCCTATGTTCCGCTTCAATACGAGATGTCTATATATATTGCACATCATGTTATTGCTGTATGTAGCGCTATTTGGAGACGATTATATCATGCGATGATCAGCCGTTTGTCACATGCTTATGTTCGCTAATGCACATTGAGCGGCATTCACATGCTAATAGCACCCTCTTGTGGACATTTAAAGAATTAACACCCAGACCTGTTCAGGATACTTCATTAATGTCATTACTTATGTTCATTTGATTACTGTTTAATTATTTAAAATGGATGTTTATATTTGTGTAACACATGTATGTATATATCAGTAAATGTATTTCTCTTGTTCAATTCTTGCAGAACCACACATGTATACTCCAAGTTCTTCAGTAAACTAAAAGGAACCTAGACATTGCTTGGTGCCTCTTCAATTAAGAGTAGTCTCATTCAGTCCTAACCGACTGCCTGCTGTATTTCATACCCATCCAAATAGTGCATCTTCCGAACCCCCTACATTTCAAGTGGTCCTTCGAGCCGGAGGATGAATCACAGCAGAGAGATGAGGTCCAATTCCAAGCCAGATCCTCCTGTTGTCCACCCTCGACGACAAATAAGGCCACCTGCACATTTGGCAGATTATTAAGTCCCTGGATCAGGCTATGTGAAGAGAGCAGTACCAACTGCACATCTGGATGAAGCCGGAGTAGAGGAAGCTCCACCCACACCAGAGTATGTATCGAGATCATCATCTCCAAAGAACCAGCCCTCATATGCAGGTGATCTACTACTTCAAGACGAATGGCGATTGACATTTGAGGATACACAATCAGAGGATGATGAGCTTCACCTTCAAGCCCAACAGTTATCTGACATTAAGTCTATGTGGAACGAGATGAAGAGAGACAGTGATGAGCTACATAGCCACATCCTACCCAAGATCCTGTCTCCACTACAAGGGCTTAAGGCAGAGAACGCTACATTAAAACAAGAGATCCAGCAGATCACCACAGGCATAGAGACTCCTCGCCGCTCAGTGACCCCAGTGCCAGCCCCTCGTACTAAGGTGCCCCAACCGACACGTAGCCAGCAGTTCATCAGTTACCCGGAGGGAGCCTGCAGCATGTTCTGGCGATGTTTTCCAGCACAGATCTGTCCAGTGTGAGCAGCTAACAAGGCAGAGGGACTTCACAATTTCACCCAGGTTAGAAAAGACATGTGCTAGTGAGAGCCATCGCGCTACCCCACGGATGTCATCACAGCCTGCTGAAGTTGTTCATTACTATGACGACAATCCTCCATTCACACATGGGCATTATCCAGATAAGAGGGAGTTCCACCTACCACAGTGACCTGAGATTACACCTAGAGCTGAGATGGTACACATGCAAGAGAAGATTTAGCGGGGACCAGCACCTACCATACCCGTCTAAATGTCAGCAGACCCGAGACAGTTTTCGAGACTGCGGATGGCACTAGAGAAACTTCTCCCAGCAGATGCAACTGAACGCTTCAAATATCAGGTCCTGACTGATCACTAAATCACTAAAGATAGAAGAAGCACTGTTGGTAGCCAATTCTTACTGTAATTCTGTGAGACCCTACACAGACACCATGCAAGCTCTGGCAACGATGTATGGCCAACCACACAAGCTTTTTCTTCGGAACATTGCCAAAGTTCTGAATGGTCCCAACATCAGGTCAGGAGATGTTAAAGCATTCAAGCTATTTGCCCTCCGTGTCCGTTCATTAGAGAGTATGCTAGGGCAGCTGAATTGGAATGTGGTTCGCATGTGTCCAGGCTACAAGGCAAACTTCCACATGAGCTTAGGACCAGTTTCAAGAGGTATGTTCACCAATCAAGAATAATGATTCCTACTCTTCTTGACTTTACGGATTGGTTGGAGTACAAGCTCCAAGTTCAGGATGATCCTATTAGAACAGTTACTTGCGCTCCTGACTCAACAACCAAGAGGAGAGATGGCCGTTATGACTCCAAGTTCCCAGCAAAACCCACAAGCATCCTGATGGGTACAGAGAAGCCTTTTATAGATGGTGAACCCAGAGTGTCTGCTCCAGAGTCCAGACCTAGCTCCAACAGGTACAGAGTGAAGTCACGTGCCTACTACCCTTATTGTGACACTGCTAGCCATTTCCTTAATGGATGTCACAACTTTAGAGAGCTGACTAGAGACCAGAAAGAAGCCTGGATTTGCAAGAATAACCGATGTTGGCGGTGTGGCCGCAATCATCACGCATCCAGCTGCACTTTGAAGGATCTGTGCAAGACTTGCAATAGGAAACACCTCCTAGTACTGAACAACTTGAATGAGCGAGTTGTGAATACCAGCGCTGAGGCTGAACCCAAAGAGAACTCTTGCCTTGTGCGTAACACAAAGGATATCTTCTATGTGGACCATTCTGTCAGCAGCCGCAGAGTACTCCTGAAAGTAAGTAAGGTAATCATAATAAATGGGGATGCATCAATGGAGACATATGCAGTGCTGGATGACGGGTCTGAAAGGACTACTCTCCTCCATGCCGCAGCTCAGCAGCTAAACCTCAAAGAACAGCCAGAAGACCTGATCCTGCGAACAGTGAAGCAAGATCAGCAGGTACTTCATGGGGTGGCTGTTTCTTTCACAGTGTCTCCCGTGTCTAACTCTCACAAGAAATTCCTCATCAGAGGTGCATTCACAGCTGAGAGACTTGGCCTTGCTGAACATACCTACCCGGTGACATCTTTACAGAAGAAGTATCGACACCTAGCAGGTCTTCCACTGCAACAAATGGATAGAGTACAACCTATGCTGTTGATTGGTTCAGACTGCCCACATCTCATCACACCTATAGAAGCCGTCCTGTTAGGGCCACCAGGCGGACCTGCAGCAGTTAAGACACTAGGATGGACACTTCAAGGCCCCACGCATGAGATTAAACATGGACTAAATGTTCACCAGTGTCTTCTCACATCTGTTCCCCCCAGCTCTGACCTGTTCGCTCATGTTGAGAGACTGTGGCAGATGGATGTGGTTCCCTACCACAGTGAAAAGTTTGTAACACGATCCAAGCTGAATCAGGAAGCCATCCAACTGCTACAGGAGAAAACAACAAGAGTAAAAGTTGACGGCATTGTGCGTTATGCCACGCCACTCCTTCGGGCAAAGAACATGCCACACTTAACCATGCCCAAAGAAGCCATTCTCCCTCAACTTAGGAGTGTGGAAAGGAAGCTGCTAAAGAACTCTGATCAGGCTTCAACCTACCAGGCTGAGATCGCTAAACTGAAGGAGGCTGGCTATGCAGTAAAGCTGGAGCCAAGTGAGGTTGAGAACTCCAAAGAGTCGTGGTACATTCCCCACCACATGGTGCAGCATAATAGCAAAAACAGAGTTGTCTATAACTGTTCCTTCGAGTACGAGGGTCACAACCTAAACCAGTTCCTTCTTCCAGGACCCACGTTAAGCCCATCACTGCTGGCCGTGTTACTCCGCTTCCGTGAGCACTCCATAGCTGTAAGCAGTGACATCAAAGATATGTTTCACCAGGTGAGGCTGCTCCCTGATAACATGCCCGTGGAGGGATTTGAAGCCAGAGCAACTTCCAGACGTGTATCAATGGCAGGTGATTCCCTTCGGCACGACATGCAGCCCCGGTTGTGCCACTTACGCCCTGCAGAGGCACGTCATGGATCACAGCCTGCCTGGAGACAAAGTCAGAGAAGTCATTGAAAGGCCGTTTTATGTTGACAATTGTCTGCAAAGCGTTACCTCCGAAGAAGAAGCCAAAGACTTGGTTGATCAGCTCTGTTCACTTTTAGCTTCTGGTGGCTTTGAAGTGCGGCAGTGGGGCAGCAATTGCCCATCCGCAATTAATCACCTCCCCCCTGAATCTAGGTCAGATGCCTGTGATCTCTGGCTCCTTCAAGGTCAGCAAGATGTCTGTGAGTCTACACTTGGACTCCACTGGCACTGCCAGTCTGACACTCTCCGCTACAAACATAGAGGTAAACGCTGCTCCACCGTGACAATGCGCAACATCTACTGTGTACTGGCAAGCTAATATGACCCCCTCGGTTATATCATCCCTTATACCACCAGAGCCAAGATATTGGTGCAGTGTCTATGGGAAAAGAGACATGACTGGGATGACCCACAGTTACCTGAGGACCTCCTTACCTTGTGGTGTGAATGGGAGAAAGAATTGATTAGACTAGATGAGATATCTCTGCCCAGATGTTACTTCAGCCCGAAGATGGATCACCCGTCCTGTAGACATGAGATTCACGTCTTCTGTGACGCATCAGAACAGGCATACGGCTCAGTGGCTTACCTGGGGACAAAGAGTAAAGAGGGACAAGTTGAAGTTGCCTTTATGGCTGCCAGGTCTAGAGTTTCCCCCTTTCTGGCTCTAAATCAAATCTGGAGACAACCCAGCGGACGATATAACTCGAGGCAAGTTTCTCCGAGACCTCTCGAGAGGGAGTCGGTGGAGTCAGGGTCCACCATTCCTCAAGCTGCCATCAGATAGCTGGCCTGAACAACCTCCCTTATCTCTTGAAGAGCAAAGCCGTGAGTTAAGATGGTCTGCGTTCTGTGGGTCAGTGACTGTTACCACACCCTTGCCAAAGCCACAGCAATACGACACTCTGTCAGCCTACTTAGATGCCTGTGGGGCGGCCTACACATCATGCGCTGACACCCAGAGAGAAGTTCAATGTAAGATCCTCTGTCAAGCCCAAGCTGAGTCGTTTCCTGCTGAGTTGAGTCTCCTGAGGTCAGGAAAACCAGTGTCAGACAGAAGCAGATTGGCTTCACTCTCCCCCGAACTTGACTCTGCTACGGGACTGATTAGAGTAGGAGGTCGTTTGCATAACTGTGAGGTGCTGGAAGCTGATGATTCACATCCAATTGTCCTTGACCCTCAGAATCCGGTAACCGGGCTGATCATCAGGGATTATGATGAGAGACTGCACCACCCTGGCTCGGAACGTATGTTTGCTGAAATAAGAAGGACATACTGGACATTAAGAGGCCGTGAAGCCATCCGCCGATACCAGCGGCAGTGTGTGTCAAACCAGCCTTCTATTCAACAGGCATGGACTGTTTTGGCCCCTTTGTTTTCAAGATTGGCCGCCGCAACGAGAAAAGATGGGGTGTAGTGTTCAAGTACATGACCATCAGGGCAGTCCATCTTGACATTCTTCATATTCTTCAGAGACAGAACAACAACACCCGGACTCTGTTTTAATCATTCTCGGGGACTTTAATAAAGCAAATCTCTCCCGTGAACTGCCAAAATACAGACAGCACATCACATGTCCCACCAGAGACAGTAATATATTGGATCACTGTTACACCACAATAAAGAATGCATATCACTCTGTCCCACGAGCAGCTTTGGGGCTCTCTGATCACTGCTTGGTTCATCTTATACCGACCTACAGGCAGAAACTGAAATCAGCTAAACCTGTATTAAGGACTGTAAAAAGATGGACTAATGAAGCAGAGCAGGATTTACAAGCTTGTTTTGACCTCACTGATTGGAGCGTTTTTGAAGCTGCTGCCACCGATCTGGACGAGCTCACAGAGACTGTAACATCTTATATCAGTTTCTGTGAAGACATGTGCATTCCTACCAGGACTCATTTAACTTACAACAATGACAAACCATGGTTCACTGCAAAACTCAGACAGCTCGGTAAGGCCAAAGAAGATGCTCACAGGAATTGGGACAGATTCTTGTATAAACAGGCCAAGTACACACTGGAAAAGGAGATCAGGGTGGCAAAGAGGAATTATTCAGAAAATATAAGGATTAAATTATCTTCCAGTGACTTAGCATCAGTGTGGAAAAGTCTGAAAGTAATCACCAACTACAAGACACCATCCCCCAGCACTGTTGAATCAACAACTGGCAGACGATTTGAATGAGTTCTACTGCAGGTTTGAAAAAAACACCCCACACCCACCCTGAAAACCTCTCCACACAACCATTCACACCTCCAACAACCCCCCTCTCCCCACAACCCTGCAATCAGATCAGCGCAGAAGAGTTCGCCAGCTCTTTCCGGAAAAAAAAGAAAAAAAAAAAAAGAAAAAAAAAAGAAAAACAAAAAGGGGAAAGCCCAGGCCCAGATTGTGTTACACCAGTCTGTCTGAATTCCTGTGCTGACCAGCTGGCCCCCATCTTAACACTGATCTTCAACAGATCACTGGAGCTGTGTGAAGTCCCTTCTTGCTTCAAACGCTCCACCATCATCCCCTTCCCAAAGAAACCCAAAATTACTGGAATTAATGACTACAGACCTGTAGCTCTAACATCTGTGGCCATGAAGTCATTTGAAAAACTGGTGCTGGACCACCTGAAGGACATCACTGGACCCTTGCTTGATCCTCTTCAGTTTGCCTACAGAGCTAACAGGTCTGTGGACGATGCAGTAAACATGGGACTGCATTATGTTCTGCAACATCTAGACAGACCAGGGACTTATGTGAGGATCCTGTTCGTGGACTTCAGCTCGGCCTTTAACACCATCATCCCAAACCTCCTCCTGCCCAAATTAACTCAGCTCTCCGTGGCCACCTCCGTCTGTCAGTGGATCAATAGCTTCCTGACAGACAGGCAGCAGCTAATAAAGCTAGGAAAATTCACATCCAGCACCTGTACGATCAGCACTGGAGCTCCTCAGGGTTGTTTTCGCTCTCCCCACTGCTCTTCTCTCTGTACACCAACGACTGCACATCTAAGGACCCCTCTGTCAAGCTCCTGAGGTTTGCAGACGACACCACACTCATCGGCCTCATTCAGGATGGTGACGAGTCTGCTTACAGACAGGAGGTCGAGCAGCTGGCTGTCTGGTGCAGTCTCAACAACCTGGCGCTCAACACGCTAAAAAATTTGGAGATGACCGTGGACTTCAGGAGAAGCCTCCCTGCACTCCCCCCACTCACCATAATGGACAGCACTGTGACTGCAGGTGGAGTCATTCAGGTTCCTGGGCACCCCAATCTCTCAGGACCTGAAGTGGGACACCACAGGAGCTCCATTGTGGAAAAAGGCCCAGCAGAGGTTGTAGGTCCTTCGCCAGCTGAGTAAGTTCAACCTGCCACAGGAGCTGCTTAAACAGTTCTACTCTGCCATTATTGAGTCTGTCCTCTGCACTTCTATAACTGTTTGGTTCAGCTCAGCTACCAAATCTGACTTCAGAAGACTTCAGAGGGTAGTCCGGTCTGCTGAGCGAATCATTGGTACAACCTGCCTTCTCTCCAAGAACTGTATGTTGTCCAGAGTGAGCAAAAGGGCTGGCACAATCACTCTGGACCCCTCACATCCAGCACACTCCCTCTTTGAACTGTTGCCAATAACAATTTGTATATGCACAAAGGGAGCTCTGAGCACCAGAAACGGACCAGAACCAGGAAAAAGTTTCTTTCCCTCAGGCCATCCATCTCATGAACACTTGACATTAACTGTGGAACACACACTATTTATCCACTCATACACTTATTTATCTAACACACACACTCAGTCTACATTTCAATTTGCACATTATATACCTGTACATACAATTGTCGATTTTTATATTTTTTTATTCCTTATTTACTTATTCTATTTTTATTTTTTATTTTTTATTTTTTTTTTATTATCTGTGTTTTTTTATTCTGTCACTGTCATTCTGTTACACTATGGAGCTTCTGTCACGAAAACAATTCACTCGAATAAAAGAGTTAAACCTCCTGCATAAACTCTTCTGATTCTGATTCTGATTCTGATAGTATTGACTCGGACTCATTGCTTAAGTCCCTGAGACGATTTTAAAGGGGGAGAACGTGAACTGAGTGAGTCCTTTAGCTGCCTGACGAATGTAACTGACAAAGCACCTCGCCGGCCAGCAACTCAAATGTTGTCTTACTGACAACCACCCACCCAGTAATACTCACTTCGGCGGTTGCAGGGAGAGGGGAATCCGCTCGATCAAAGCAGCCCTCAAAGTGCCCATCGGGGCCTAGACAGTCACAGAGGAAGTACTGAGAACAGTCTTGGTTGAAGTTGAAGGGGTTCTCAACTTGAAGCCACTTGGGTATACTTCCTCGGATGTAGCCGACCTCAACCCAATCACCCCGTTCTGCTTCCTGATTGGACGTCGAGATGCATCCTTACCTCAGGTAGTCTACCAAGATTCCGAGATCCTGAGTCGCAGACGCTGGCGCCACAGTCAACTGCTTGTAGATAATTTCTGGAGGCACTTCCTGAAGTATTACCTACCCAGCCTTCAAGCCCACCAGAAATGGAAAACCGACAAGCGGACACTAGAGATTGGTGATGTGGTCATGATCGTTGATCCCCAACTTCCCCGTGCCCTCTGGCCAGTGGGGAAGATTTCCCAGGTTTTCCCAGGCGCAGATGGAAGAGTACGGGCAGCCAACATCGAGGTTAAAGGTAGGACTTACACTTTCATACCCATCCAAATAGTGCATCTTCCGAACCCCCTACATTTCAATTACTGAATACATTTCTGTATCCAGCATTGCATACAAATGAGAAAGGACTATTTAAAAGAGCAAAATCCCCGATGTAGCGGCGTATTGTCACTACACACTGGATAAAGCAGTTTGTCATGGGAAAAGCTACACAGTTTTCTTTTTTTTTTAAATCATCTGCCATGCTATTGACAAATTGCATTAGTACTGCGGCAACGCTGCTTTTAGTTAACTTCTTCCCACGGTTGCAAATGAGCCCCGAATAGTGTGACAAGTTCTGAGAGTGGGTTTATTGTTTATTGACAGTTGACTTATAAAGTAAAAACTCCAAGTCATTCTTTACAGTATGCTATTGTGAATATGAAGCCAACCTTTTGTCACAGCATGAGTCTGAAGTAGGTTACCTACACTTCTATTAGACTCACTGGGACCACAAATATGATTACCATCATCTGCTGACTTTATCAACACCACATTTAGAGTTGTCGTAAACAGCATTCCCTGAGACCTACACCTCATTTTCAGTGTACTAAAACAACACCAGGATGGAGGACACGAAATCACGCATTTCATGCCAATAAACGATGATCAACAGACAAAATAAATACTAATTTATATTTTTCAGATATAAATTGAATTTATTTGGGAGAATACAGCATAGTTTACAATATTACATACATTTAAACTAACAAGGATTTTTATAAATAAAAATGTAACAATTAAAAGTAACATTTTAATTTAAGTGTATTCAATCGTTCTCTGTAATCACTTTTCAATGAAATAGTGCTAATTCTCATGCCAGTGTGTCGCCGAAATCTGAGAACATAGGTTAGAGAACAGATTTAAACACTAAATTAAATTAAATTCAGTCTTATAACGAATAAAATCAGTTTATGTTAAGCAATGCAAAAGGCGTTTCCATCATGCAAATGGAAACTTGACTGACATCTTGTCCTTGTATGTTGAGTTGCATAAAATAATATGATTTACAGCTTAGTAAAGACTTTATAAATGAAATAAAATATATACAAACCTTTATTTCACTGCAAAAGTGCACGAAAACGGTGGCGGCGGCACTAAGAACTGCTCTCTCCTGTAGACTCTTAAAAATAAAGGAGCTTAAAAGGTTCTTCACAGCAATGCCATAGAAGAACCATTTTTGGTTCCACAAAGAACCATTCAGTCAAAGGTTCTTTAAAGAACCATCTCTTTATTACCTTTTTATAATCGGAATAACCTTCTTTCACCACAAAGAACATTTTGTGAAACAGAAAGGTTCTTCAGGATCTTTATGGAACCATTTAGACAAAAAAGGTTCTTCTATGGCATCGTGAAGGAGTTTTATTTTTAAGAGGATGCAAAAAGCCCGCAATCTGACTGTAAATCAGCAGCTGGGTTGTTTTGTGGGAGACAGGCTCAACCCAGCAGTTGGGTAGAAAAAAAATAACAACCCAGAATTAAAAATGATGCTGCAACTTAGTTACAGAAGAACGTCTGAGGTTACTTATGTAACCATGGTTCCCTGAGTAGGGAACGAGACACTGCGTCCTCTAGGGGTCGCTATGGGGAAAACCTCGTCGTGAAACGTGTCTGAAGCATACATTGAAAAAAAACACCAACTCGATTGGCCGGCGACAGCCATGACGTCACTACCGGTGTGACTATAGTATAAATAGGCGCCGGGAGCTACACATCATTCACTTCTTCGTCTGAAGCTTGCGTCCGCAACATGGCAAGAAAACCTGGAGGACGCTAGTGTCTCGTTCCCTACTCAGGGAACCATGGTTACATAAGTAACCTGAGACGTTCCCTTTCATGGGAACTTCGAACTGCGTCCTCTAGGGGTCGCTATGGGGAACGGTATATCCACGCCACCATGCTGAGGGGAGTGCAAGCCAGAACCATGGGGAGCACTAAGTACCAACTCTACCATATTGCTATGGGAGTCGCCCCTGGGACGTTAGACGGCTGTCAGTGACGTTATTCCCTACAGCCAAAGGCCTAAGCTACATACCCCAAAAAACTTACCTGTTAGGGCCAGACTCCTGGGCCCGGGGGTAGAGCTCAAGACTTGGAATCAGAAATAAATTCCTTTAAGGAAATACGACCAAGAGCCTATAATCATACTAGTCTTGGCCTGTCACAAAGGGGATACCGCACGTTTCTCTTTGTATGTGCTGAAGGAACTGTCTCAACAGACCCTTAGTAGCAACACCCTGTTAAGTAGGTATCCAGGGGATACATAGGAGGAGTGGTGCCCAAGGCGGAACCGGGGTTTTAAACCACTCAAAAAGAGCACGAAGTCTTTGTGCGTAGCTCTTACCATACAGGATTTTAGAAAAGTGGGCAAAGCATAACGTGCACTTACCACTTATGTGGATTTTAGAAAAATGGGCAAAGCATAACGTGCAAACTTACCACTTATGTGGATTTTAGAAAAATGGGCAAAGCATAACGTGCACACACTTGAATACCGTTCTAGGGGTTCTCGTGGCACCCTGAAAGAGCAGCCCATAGATAGAAATAGCACATCCCCAAAAATGCTATGTTTATGGCTATAATGCTGGAGTGGCTAGCAGTAAATCTGTAGCTGAGGGAGCAACATCCATCTCTAACCTACAGCATGTTCCAATGGTGGAACAGCTAGCAGTTATTCAGCTGAGGGAGCAACACACCCAGATCTCAATCCGAGAAGGGGGGCTCGATCTGCAGCATGTTCCAAAGTTGGAACAGCTAGCAATAGTTTACTTAGTTGTGGGGGCAACACACCTAGTTCTCAGACGAGAAGGGGGCTCGACCTACAGCATGTTCCAGTGCTGGAACAGCTAGCAGTAATTTACCTTAGCTGAGGGAGCACAAACCCAGCTCTCAGAGAGGGGGGCTCGACCTGCAACATGATTGTAAGATCAGAAGGGTAAGCATACTGCAAGTTAGCCAAACACTCAGCGCATCAGGGAGGCAGAGGAAGGGCCTAATCCACCTGATGCTGCTGGTTCCAGGTGCTCTGGAAAAACAGAGAACTCAAACTTCTCATGTGAGAGGAGAACACCGAATTCAGAGGATAACGTTGCTCATTCCAGGTAACTCTTTGAAAAAAGGGGAGCACTGCTCAACTACCACGAGGACAGCCCATGGAGAGAGGCATCCAACTCCTCAGAGAGGATTAAAGCTCGAAAGAAAACACCATACTCACAAAAACCCTCAATGGTGAGGAGAGCGATGCTTCCAGAGTGTGTCGACAGCGACACACTAGTTGAGTGGAGCCCAAGGAACCGGGAACTCAGAGAAAGGGAACGAGGTCAATAACGCGTAACCCTTACCATACAGGATTTTAGAAAAGTGGGCAAAGCATAACGTGCACACTTACCACTTATGTAGATTTTAGAAAAGTGGGCAAACCATAACGTGCTTGCACTTATTTTAGAGTTTTCCAAGCATTTGTTTGCAGATACCCGGAAGTACTGGGCCAAACGGGAGAGGCAAGCTCAAATACAACCCTCAAAGGTGAGGGGAGCACTGCCCGAGACAGCATTACACAAGAAGGTTCTCGCAAATGCCACCTATACTTCCCGCTCAATGCCTCAGCAAGAGGGCATATCCTGGTGACTAGGAGGCCCCTCAGGGCGACCCAGATACGGTAGACCAGTCGGGGTAGCATGAAAGCGTAACCCCAGCACAGACGTCCAGGAAATTTTTGTAGTGACGCGCAGGGGGCCTGATAATCACAAAGGCTCCAGCAGAAGCCTGTGTTATGGCATGATCCAGGAAGTATGAAGCCGAAAAAAAACGGCTTTACTTACCGTCTGGACATATACCGACGAGTGAAATAAACACTGCAAGTCGAGCACCCGGTTCTGAACCCAGCAGAGGGGGTGCCCATCGAGGACCTACCCTAGAAAGGGACAGAAACACACAGGTCCCGGGAAACACTGCAAAGAAACTAGCAGAAGGGTTATACACACAACCACCAGTCTCATTAGATACACATATATATACATATATTAGACATGGATCGTACTCACCCACCATGGTTCCCGCGTTGGATCTCTGTCCGGAGAAGCCTCTAGACCGGCCCATCAGTAAGATGGTCACTATGAAGACATAGAACCAACCAAACCTAATAGGTACAGCATAGGAGACTATAATGCAGGAAATTCCCACCTAACCTCGGTCAGGCGGCGAGATGGTGGTTACAGGGGAATTAGGAAATGAAGATAAGGGCAGATGTAAGACCCACGAAAGAAATGAGTAGATACTGAAGTATCACTCTGATCCGGACAAAAGCAATGACGCCCTGTCTGGATCACATCCCTTAGGTCTTTTACTCACCTTCCTTTGACCCGCGATTCTTCCTACCCCTACCTGTGGGCGGGGGAGGAGCGCGAGCCGCGACACTAGCCTTCTGAGCCAGTCTCTGATCCTCAAACTGAGACCCCTGGGTTGTGCGGGCTCAGACCTGGACTTCTATCCCAGCCCTTCAGCCGGTCAGCCTGATATGCTTGGAGCATCACCATCGTGTGCAATGAAGCGACAGCCCGACCTGCTGCTGCTGCGTATGCCCTGGCATCCGAGCGAGATGTCAAGGAAGGGAGTCTTAGAGGACGTCTCACCCAGCGTCTCTCTATAGGGGCATCTTCTCATAACCGCTTTTGCGCATCGCATCGATGTTGGCATAACTTGTATGCTGGAATCGATGGATGCGTGAAGAAAAAACGGCCTCTTCCATTCCTTCTCAATCTTTATATGAAAAACAGGAAGAAAGGAAGGCTCACCTGAGCTGGAGGGGTTATGGCCAGAAAAATAACGTTCATCGAGATATTCGCAATGTCACTTTCTTCACCCGCTTCATGGCAAGTAAAGCCTCGCCGTGGCGCGATCCATAATTTCCAAAAGCTCATCATACGCAGGGCAGGAGGATTGGGAAGGCTCAGCCTCAGCTTTTTTGCCCTCCTCAGACACTTCCTGCTTTTGCTGGGCTGATCCCAACAGAGCAATGGCCCCTGAATCAGACAATGTAAATTAAATAACATCATCCTCCAGCAGCTCACTCTCATCCACAGCCGACGATCACGAGAGGGAAAACCCCTCTTCAAACTCATTGGCCAGATATCCACCTGATTCCCCATGAAGCCATTCCTTCCGTGCCGCAGCAGCGGCGGTCACGGATCGGGGGAGCAGAGCGGGGGGTGCTCTGCACTCTTCCTCGAAAAGAGAGACAAACTAGAGCGGAGCTTTTTTCCTTGGAAAAAACGCTTGGAGTGCACGCCGATTGCCCCCTCGGAGACATCGCGTGCATGCTCTTTGCCCAAACAAAACAATGCATAGATCGTGTGTGTCATCAGATGTAAAACAACCCCTTGAGGACGCAGTTCGAAGTTCCCATGAAAGGGAACTACCCCAGCACCTGGGTAAATAAAAATGTGATGGAAAAATACCCAATAAAATGACCTAACAGGCTGAACCCAGCATTTGGGTTAAAAAATAATAATAATAACCCAGCATTTTTTAGTGTTTGTTGCTATATCAGCTTCAAAGGCTATTATATAGCAGATACAGACAATAAGAAAATACAATATTAAATTATTAAAATAAGTCCTTCAAAGTTTGATAGTTTCGTGTGAGAAACTGATTGAAATTTTGTTTTTCAACTGAAGAAATTGTTATTTATAAATAACAATGTCCAATTCATGAATAAACATTTGGATCTTTCAATTAATCAGTATATCTAGTTACAAATTTAGTCACAAATCTGATCTAAATGATTTGTTCACAAGACAGATCTGGTTCTCTGAGTAAGTTCAACTCACTGACTCACTGACTCAGTCACAGTGGTTAACAGCTCACTGGAGGGACCAAGTGAATAATAACTTTCAGTCTAACTATTGCATGGTTTCACAATACTTAGAATTCAGCACACAAGTACCCCTTTTATTTACTGGTTGAACTCTTTCTTTAAAGGTGTGGTAATGATGTGAACATTAAAAGCAACAAAAAGGGAGTGAAATCACGACAGCATCATCTCCTCTCAGGGTTATTGCAAAATACATATGCTCAGTAGGCAGCAAGCCGACACAATCTTTATAACAAGGGCTGCTTGTGAAAGGCAGTTTTTCCTCAAGGTCAACACTCTTTCTTTTTGTATACTGGCAAAAGGAAGAATTACTCCCAGGTGATCTTTTCTTTGAAAGATCTCCTAAAGTGAGTTCAAGACAGCATGTTAAGTTACTTAAATGTGTTGTACAGCAGCAGTGGTACAGAGGCTATGATATTTTAATCCTACTAACAGCATTATAAGCTTTCTGCAGCAAGTTAGTACATTTATTGAGGCTAAAGGTCTTATTCCCCAAAGGAAAGCCCTGACACTCATATTTGTTGGTGATATTAGAGTCTGCAATGAAATGTAGGTCTAGCTGTGACATATGAAATTCAGTAAAACAGTAGGCTATATAATGCTTAATTTACCAGAACCTGTAAGAATACTGTGCAAATTTTTGTTGCTGATAAGATAAAAATACACTAAAATTTGCCACCTGTCATCCTAGCTCATGGTTGAATCACTAATTACAATGAAGTGAGTGTACAGATTTTAATTTTATTCATTTATATGTGAATATTTGTCTCCCAGGAGTGACTGTGATTTTTTCCCCCTAAAGAACGGAAAAAGTCTGAAATTGCGCATATTACAGATAATTTCAGTGAAGTGAAACATTATGAATCATAGTGGTCACAGTCTATATTTCTGCGAATTGACTCCGTCATGCTGTTATACTTCAAACACTTTTTTTTTTTACTCTCTTAGTCGTGGAAAAAATAAATCTATCTATACATACTGTACATACATATATATTATACTACAGATGGACTTTCCAACATTAAATTTGGCCACTAATGAGTGGTAAGTGTTTACAGAAATCCCCAACAGCTCAGCACATTCATTGTAAGACTATTCACAGAAATCCTGCTTGGTTCATAGAGGTGGGTTTCTTTGTGTTACAGGCAATTAGTCTAGATATAGACCACAGTTTGGCTCAAGGCTGAGTTTGGACAGACTGCTAGTTTAGTAGTGAGTCATGATCCTCCTCCAGTTAGCCACAAAATGTATCCACTCCTGTCCTCCATTCATGGTGGAGAAGATAAAGGTTACACTCTCACTATAAGCAAGAAGCAAAATACTTTGGTTTTTAACTGTAAACTGACATGTAGTTTTGTGCATCGAAATTCTCAGAATCTCTTATCTTTGTTGCTTGTTTGCAAAAATACAAAAATTTGCAAAGTTAATAACTGCAGTGCAAAAGCATTTACTGTGCAAAGTGGTCTAAAAATGTTGAAAATTGATTATTAAATTATTAATTATTATAACCTGCCAGAAACTTTTCACTTTAAATCAAACAAGAGATCTCTATGAATCGCAACTGTTTCTTGTAGACTGCAAAGGAGAGCAAAAGCAGATTTTTCTCCTGACCAAAAGACACCAGTTATCTCACATATATCTTCATAGAGTTTCAGAAAATATCTAATTAATGTTGCAAGCTGTGCTCAGATTTGCCAAAATGCCAAAGTCTGCGAGATTTTCATATGAACGCAATCATTTCCTACTCCAAATCATAATTAGGATTCAAATAAATGTGATGAACATTTACAAAGTGGTCTAAATATCTTCAATGTTGAAAATGTATCAATAAATAAATGATAAGATAGAGCAAATCTTTTAAAACCTGACAAACTTCTCACTTTAAATAATTTATTATATATTTCAACTGTTTCTCGCAGATTTCTCAATGGAGAGCAAATGTAGATTTAGCTCCTGAAAAAAGACACTCTCACAGTAATCTCACACATATCACCTTAGAGTTTCAAAAGAGATCTATTGTAAATGTTTCAAACTGTGCTCAGATTCGCCAGAATTTCAATATGAACTTGCTAATTTCTCATTCAAAATAAAGATCAAATCATCTTAGCTATGCTATCAACATTCATTTCGTATCATATACTTTATCGTACATCATCAACGTCTAATTTATTTCTCCAAAAGAATTCTACGAGATTCGTCAAGTTGACACTTAGATGAAACATAACTGATTGCCCTGAGCTACCAAAGAGCAACCTCTGAGCAGTAAAACATTCCTCTGTGTTATGCTAGCATATTCATCGCTAATGATCACTATTATGAACCCTAAAATATGTTACTTTCAATTTTCAGTGAAACTATTGTGAGAGTCACATTAACAACTCATCTGAAGTGTTGACACTTCCGTGTGAGTACACTGCGTGAGTAAGTGCTGCATGAGGTACCTCTGTTAACCCTGCAGAGCCGCGTTAGCTTTGAAGATTTCCTACACTGGATGAAAGTTCGTCTGAGGTCAAAACAACAGCGTAGACAGGCATTGTCATATAAATATCAGTTCTTAAGACAGCTAGGAGACTTTAGCACCGCTAAAGACAATCTTTCAAGATCTATGACAAATTCACATTCTTGAAAGTGACGCTGTGCTCCTTGCTGTGCCTGCATGGGTTCTCACCATGAACACCCCAGACCACAATGTTAGTTCCCAGCCACCACGGTAGAATCATCTCACCCTCTCCCATTCGAGAACATGTGTTAAGCCCATGTATGTGAATGTAAGGTGGGCCGTGGAGAAACTCTCCTGGGGTTTGTAGTGCAATAGCACCTGTAAACTTCCAGTACTGTGTGGGTGTCATTGCCATCAGTCAGGTGACATATGACTATCAAATACTCACTTCACTGTACTCTTATCTTGACAAACCACTTCCACTCATAAACAGACTCTTGACTCATCCTTGGAAAAAAGGCAATTAGGCAAATTACTGAAGTCATTACAAAACTACAGTGACTGGCCTTCGAAAACAAAAAGAACTATTACTGGCATGTGTTCATGTTCAAAATTACTACTGCATTCATAATGAATGCACGAAGAAAAGTCACTCAACAAGACAAGACAATAAATACAGAAGCTCTTGTTTAAATTAAACTAACTAAATAAATAACATTATATTTTATTTAAAATGCACAAGTATATTTAAAAGGTAAGGATTTCAGGTTTATATTATAAAAATGTCATTGTCATGTTTGAAGATAAATAACACCCTGAAGTCTGTGGCAATCTTGAAGATTGATGACAAATTAAAAGCAGTGTTTGCCAAAATTATTTTGGAAGAAGGTAACGACCTGGCTTTCCACTCCAACACAATATTTAAATTTTGTGCATTAATTTCTTATATTTCACAGTGATTTATCAGTACACTGTAAAAAATTATTGTGATTTTAACAGTAAAAGACAAAAAATGCCACAATAAAAGCCTGTTAACTGCTTAACAGTAAGTTTTTCTTTGTTTTTTCTTATCAGTTGTGTACATTAGGGTTTAATCTTACATCTAATGTTGTTAAATGAATGTTTATTGCATTATTTCAGTATCAAGTGTGTCACCATGATGGGGTTTAGTGTTTGTGTGAATGACACTGTGCACTTCTATATAAAAGTATTGCTCTCCTTAGTTTGTAGAAAAGCTGTTTGTGATGAGCTTTGGTTCATCATGTGACTTTCTCATCACCAGCAGTTTTTGGTGGTTATCAGTGCATTTCAATGGTTCAAAACAGATATTAACACTTCAATATGTTGGTTTATTAACATCACATCAGTTAATGAAATACGATATTTTATTGTGAATTTAAGTTAAGTCTGTATAACCTAAAATGTTGCTACCATATTTTTTACGGTGAAGTTCTGGCAACCACAGCTGCCGGTATTTTACCGTAAATGTCACTGTTTTTTTTTTTACAGTGTAGCTGAACAACAGTTCTGCCAACATTGCTTTAAGTCTCAGTGTGTGTGTGTGTCTGTGTGCAATCAGTGTGAGCAGGTTCCTTGACAATTACTGTTTGGCTTTGTTCTTTCTTTAGCAGCATTAATGCTTGTGCTGTGCAGGGTTGCGGCACTTGAACGCTCATTAGGATAAATAAAGTTTCTGTGTGCATACGGCTGTGACCTTTTACTCCTGCACAACTAAGTTGTTGCAGTACTTTCAATAACACAAGCACCTGTTAACCTCTAACCTTTTGGTTACATTGTCAGTTTTAAATCGTTTGCAATGTTTTCTTTCTGCCATTGTCTGTCTCTGTCATTTTAAGAGGTAAGTTAATAAAAACATATCAAAGAATAAAGTTGTATGGCTGTGTAAATGCATTTATGCCACCTCTGGGCAGCATTAAACAGAAGTGCTTCTGTGCCACCTTTGCAGTATAAATTTGGCATGTTTTTCTTTCTCCTATTGGCTGTCTCTGTCATTTTAAGAGATAAAAAATGACAAGATATTACAAATGTGGATTATACTCAAGCCTTTTTAAAATACATTTTATGGTTTTTCTTCAGTGGAAGACAAAAGCAGCTGCTTCCATATAATGAAAGTGAATAGTGACCATGGCTGTCCAGCAAGATATTTAATGAAAAATGACTTAAATACACAAAAGTCATCAAATGAATTCAGGGGGCTTTGAATATTACACCCAGGTTTATATATAGATTACTTTTATGTCCTTTTGAAACTTGACAGCTGTGGTCACTATTTACTTTCATTGTAGAGAAAGAGCAGCTCAAACATTCAGCTAAACTTATTCTTTGTTGTTCCATGAAAGATATAAATTCATACAGTTTTGTAAGGACATGAAGGTAAGTAAATGATGACAGAATTTTCATTTTTGGCTGAAATACCCTTTAAAATGATGTGAAAGAAAAAAAATGAAAATTTGAATAATGAAAAACAACTACTACTAAGAGACAATGGTCCTTTAAAACACCACTGCCTAATTGCTTATTTGTAGACCTTTGGGGAGTTTCAAAGGCAAGAATGTATTCCTTCTTGCTTTCAACTTGCTCAAGCAAATCCTTTTAAATGCCAAAACCATTTAGCAAAAGCTGAGTGGAGGCTTCTGTAGTGCAGATCCCAATCCTTACACTTTCCTTTCTATCAATAATCTGCCTGGAAGGTCAGATGTTTAAAGTGGTGTCCTTCACGTATCACAGCTAAACTTCTGTCATCTTTCCGAGCTGCCTTTGCTTGAGGTGAATGGAAATGGCAGTAATGGTAAATAACCACAACTGGTAGAAATGTCATGTAAAAGGAACTCAAAGGGGCTCAGCGGTTATAGAGTAGGGGCCTTCCTTCAACTTAAACTACCACACACCATCTGATTATGACAAAAATAGGTTGAATGAATGCTTCTTTAACTACACCTCTGTGGATGTGTAGAAAAACTCTTTAAGGCTGGAATACACTACACCACTTTTAACATTTAAACAGATTTAAATCATTATACTTGGTGACTTAAAGTTACAGAGAAAAAACTTCATATAACTAAAAATCACACACTATCGGATTTTGAAGTTTTTTCTGAACACACTTGACACAGAAACATACGCCTTGTCACTAGGAGACATAACAAATGAAAATAAGATGTTCGAAAATCGGATCAAAATAACAAACAAATTCAATCGTTTCCAACTGGATGGAATAAGGTGTCTTTATACAACCAAGTTAAGGCTGTTTTGTGCCTACATAAAAATCAGTGTAAAGACAGAATGCCAAAAAAGACTAAATTGTGCCTTGTTCATACTCACCTCAGTCTCTAATATAAAGTTGTAATTGCTGTGTAAATACATTCATGCCACCTCTGAGAAGCATTAAACAGTATGGTAAAGACAAGTTTACACCTAAATTGCCACTTCAGACTTCAAATGTGCCACCTCTGCAGTGTAAATTTGGCAACATTCTGACTCTGAAGCTAAATAAAACAGAGTACCCATCAAATCTGTCAACTAAGGGTCAGCAGACTGGCTCTGACTTTTGAAAACTAACATCAACTCCTCTAGACTGCAAACTGAAAAAGCCATGTAGTGTATTCCAGTCTTTGGGCACACTTCTCAGAAAAGAAAAAATGAATAAATAAAATAATAATAATAAAACAATTATAATGAATAAGAAATGGGGAAAAGTAACAAAAATGTTAAACACAGCTTAAACCTGTTAGTTTTAATAAAGATCAACCAAAATGCCTGCAGGAGAAGAACCACCCATAAATAAAACACAAAACCTTTCACTCACAGAATCACTCATGACTACAGCAATTTTGACCTTTACGTTTTTCCAGGAAGTCAGAGGAAACTGAGCATGAGCCCAAGAGGGTTAGACAGCACCGAGGAAGAGCGAGAACTGGCAATCAGTTACTATTGAGAATTCTGTACGTCTATTCTTTACATCCAACAGGTCTCAAAACAACATCCCACTGATCTAAACACACCAAAACACATTCAACTACTGCAGGATCTCTCACATACACACTACATAATATGGTGCTGAATGATTATCAAATAAATGTTATGATATTCATATGATACTTGAAAGTATTTCAAAGAATACCATGGTATTACCATGCTATCATGTATAAAAAAGAAAGAAAGAAAGAAATCACACCCTTCAATATATCAATAGTCTATAATACCTTTGAAAAATTGTAGCATGACAATACTATGGTACAGTGATGCTCTCAGGTGGTCATATAAAGCATAGTTCAGAGGATACCATTGCTAATATCCAAAAACGCATGGTAAAAGCTTGAATTTCACAAAGTATGATTTGTTTTGTTCTAAATGAGTGTTAAATTACAACACTATAAAATAATTGCATATAAAAGACCTCTTTGTCATTAAGGCAACTTTTTTTTTCTCCAAAGCTGTACCTTTACATCCAGCGTTGAACAGCGTTTGCAATGCCTCTGAAGCCTGAAATTCATTTGACACTGATGAAGCTCATGACAGTAATGATGGGATGCCCTCTGGTGGTAGCTTGGCATCTTGAGAGTGTTTTCTAATCGCATTAGGCCTACTTCAAACACACCTACAGAATGAATCATCTCCTGTGCAACCGAGTTTCTGTTTTCTGTTTATTGATAACACGGCTCGATGTGCAACCAAACGTAATGTACAGGAGCGAGCAATCCGTTTAAAACACCAGGATAGTGAGTGCTGGCATTATACCGATAAAACCATTGAATTTGCACAGACGCTGAGTGAGCGGGAAAGACAGAGAGATACTGCATGTTTGCTCTTCCATATTCATTTTACTATCATGTTGGAAATGTCTGCAGGTGTTGTTTTACGCAGAGAACTACCTGTCTTGTCAATGCAAAGTGCATAAATCACTTTCTTTGTCTCTCAGACATAACTGAAATGAACTATGAATCCCTGGCTTTTCTTTAATTAAATGTCAGCTCAGTAAAAACATTGACAGTAATCCATTTGGAACTCCAGATCTCCAGAACTGAAGCTGGTGTGATCCTTCATTATCACAGAATATGTTCACTGGAATACAAGTCGAGTCTATGGCCTCCATCACAGTACTATAGGCCAAATGTATTATGGTCAAATTTACCTATGTAATAGTTCATATAGATGACAGAATTACTTGATATTACTAGCACTATACCTCTGGCATGTGCTAGTAGAGATAAAGACTGCCATTTTAATAAGCTAAAACCTGGTTCTCTCTATATATATAACATTCAGGAGCAAAATTCACTAGTATTGTAGTATCAAAAACAAGAAGATTTGAGGTTCGCAACTTAAGGCGCTCTAGTCTAACAATGCAATGTCAGAGAAATTCAATATGCATAGACATTTGTGTACTAGAAAGAGCATACACTCTAAAAATGCTGGGTCAAAACAACCCAATTGCTGGGTTTGTTCATATTTTACCCTGCACTGGTTTATATTTAACACCAGCATTTTTTAATCTGCATATATATTTTAGTCCATTTTAAAAGTTGGACTATATTAGGAAAATGTTATTATTAGACTATATTAGTTAAAATAAAAGACATAAAACTCCCATTTTTTATTTAATTTGTTCACATAATGTCTATTTGTTGTACATGAGTGTACTAAGAAATTATTTGTTATTTGCGGTTTGCAAATCTATTTAGCTACCAAGCGGTTATGAGCCAGTTGAGATTTTGCCAGTGTCAATATTTAAATGAGAAAACATCAAAAGGGGACACAAAAGGAACCAAAGCACCTCTAACTGAAGAATGCTGTTGTATCATGCTGCTGTTTCCAGTTCCTACCTTCCTCGACGCTGTCAGCCATCCCCATTAAGTGAGTCTTAACTCCTCTATACAGCTGTTCCCTCAACCTCCACTTCTTTCCCAGCTCACCTCTCAATTACCAGATACTGTTCCCCCCAGTGAGGGATCTGTAGACAGTGCCACGCCGAGCGCCTCGCAAATTCAATCTTCACCATCTCTCTCTAATTACACCATGATGAGGAGCAAAATGGGAATCTGCCATGGAACACATTCCAACCCCATGCACGGATGAGGCTGCTAAGTAATTGAGCTGATACAGGTGCCAAACATTGACAAAATGCTTTGGGTGTTTTGTCTGAAAATCTTCTGCCCTTTGTAGAGGAGCTACAGGCAAGGATTGTGTGAATGAGGCTGATGAAATGCTCACTCCACAGTGACAGATTTAGAACAAAGAGTGAGGGGAAAAAAATAATGTCTACAACTACAGTCTATCCACTAGTATTAAGAATAAATAGCCTGCAAGTCATTATCAACTGAGGATCAGTAACAGACTCACTGCTGTGTGTCTTATTTTTAACGCACTAGGCGAGTTGACAAGATTACATACTGTAGCAGTTCTTTGGATAATCGCACCAACTTTAACCCACCGACTCTAATGAAGCCTCACACTCATAAATTCTTACGGTGGATACTTTGACATTAGACGCAACATCATTAGATTCCAATGATGTTGAATTTATCTTGTCCCGTACTCTCTAAATGAAGAGCTACAGCGCTGATAACCTGCTTCCTGCTTAGAATGACGATGAGGAAGAGAGGAAGACTTATATAGCAGTCCGTCCTATTTGATCTCTTTCCATCTTAATTAGGTACCTCACATACTGTGTCACCTTAACTCAGTGTCATAAATATACATTAAAAACAACACGTTCAATTATCAGCATCTGGTTTGACCTCCAACTGAACTATTGTTTAATTATGTTATCATTTATGGTTCTTGAATTTACTGCAGTTTAATTTCAAACCATTAATTAAATGGTGAAATATTGTTCCAGAAGTGCACTAATAATAAAGTAGAAAAGGAAAGTTTGTCAAGTCGTGCATGGAAGTTTAAGAACTGTTTAAAAGGAGAGTCTGATAAACAGCTAGATAGATAAAAAGACAAAATGATTGACAGACAGACAGATGGAATGATGGACAGAATGACAGATAGGCAAAAAATGATAGTCTGATAAACAGACAAAATTAGGGTCTGATAGACAGAAAGATAACATGATGGACTGACAAAATGACAGCCAGAAAAACGGAACGATAAATCGATAAATGATAGACAGACAGAACAGAAACCAAGAGAGACCAATATAAACAGATGATAGATAGATAGATAGATAGATAGATAGATAGATAGATAGATAGATAGATAGATAGATGTAGGAGAAGTACTAAAGTAGCAGTTCCCAGTAACCTTCAAAACATTAGAATTAGAGGACCACTCAGACTCACTCTAATCAGTGTGCCAAGTACCTAATTAAAATGCACTAAATAGCAAAATTGCTTTCAAAATGACATTGAGCATTCTTGGAGCACAGGGGATCATATGCAGGTGTAACAGGGACCCTTGATAGATAACAAGAAAATCTGGGTATTAAACAGTAGCTTAAAAAACTCCACTGTCTACTTAAAGTTGTCTTCATACTAGAGAAAATCCCCATTAATGGGAGCTGAGAGAACTGAGTTCTCTCGAGGGTGACATGGTTAATGATCTGTTCCCATTGTGCACAAACCAATTAGCCTGTGTGACCCCGGACATGGTGTCTATGTCATAACAGTACAGCAGATTCTCACGGCTGCCACTGTCTTATCTCCAGCCACCAATGCGAGGCTAGAGGCAGCGTATTATGGGCTAGCACAAGCCGCATGATGAAATCGAAGGCACTTGGTCAGGTCAATTAGTGAGAACTGTAGAGAATGCTGGGAAAGAAATCTTCACCTTCCTGTCTCACTGGGCTCATGGTGACCACTTAACCGAAGAAGTCTTGTTAATGTTTTTAAAGTTCAGGAACTCAAATATGTGCACATACAACAAAATGTTCATGTATTATAAACTTCTAGGCCTACATGCACACAAGAAAACTAGAATTCATAAACTGGAAATGACTCATTTATTAGTAAATGTCACGTAGAAGATGATAAACAGGAATGGGCAAAATACTTAAAAGAAGTTCATTGCTCAATACTAAAGACTTTCTATAAATTGTAACATTAAATATTTAATTCAACTCACATTTATTTGTATAGCCAATGTTTATACACACACACACACACACACACACACATACAGAGTTGGGTATCAACTGATTACATGTATCTGGATTACGTAATCAGATTCGAAAAATAAAGTACTCGTAATGAGAGTATATTACATTTTATAATGCTCATAATCAAATTACAGTTTTTTTTCTGGATTATATTATTATATACAATTCACACAATGGCAGTAAATCATTAATAATTTATTGTTTCTAAAAGTAAATCTAAAAAGTAGTCAGAATGCATTATCTAAAATGAGTAACCTAGATTACATAACTAACTAATATCTTTTAATGTACTTAATATAAACTGTTGGAAATGCTGAGAAGAGCAAATACTTCCCCCTGCCAAGCAATAACTGGTTACTTATGTACATACATCAACTGCTACTTGACTGTGTAAGAAAAAAGCGAGGGGAAAAAAACAGATGCAGGAAATGAATACCCTGAAACTCTGAGTCTTGTGAGATTTCCACCACAAAGTGTTGTTGTTTTCTGCATCCCCCCTCTTTCCCTTAAACACATCTAAATGTTTTCATCTAACAGTGCAGGGCCTGTTCTCCCCATGCTGCCTGACTGATCAAAGCTGCTAAATGTATACACTCCCTTTGCCTTGTTATTATTCAGCTCTGCATTGTTCAAAGGGGGGCTATGAAGATTAAAATAACATTCTATGCAAACAAAGAGTACATTTCTGTGAGCTGAACTTCAGAGGATTTGTAATAAATTCCTACTGTATCTATAAGGTATAGATAAAAGATACAGAATCATTAACTGAGATTCCAAATCATAGTGCATGTATATGTTCAGTCTGAAGGCCCCTGGTAAAGAAACTTAGACCCAGAACATCTAATGCATACAGTGTTCGTTTAAATGACATAATGCATACCTTCAACTTTAACACACAGAATACTGTAAATAAAGAACTTATCATCTAATCTTATCTCTTTTTCAAATGACATACTTCATCTATAAAATGAGGAGCATTGTGTTAAGCAGTTTATGAGATAAATGCACTGAAACAATTTATTGATCCGAGTTGTTCTTTCATTAAATTGTTAAAATAATGTTTTAAAACTGCAGAAATGAGACAATTGTTTCATTATCTAAAAAAATGAGGCTTTAAAACTAAAATTGTTTTAGTTCAATCACGCAGATGCTCCATAGAATTTAAATTAGAAAAGAGCAAAAGCTTGAAAATGACCCATGGCAACAGTTGCTAAGGTAGGACTGATCAGCTACGTTTTTAGGCAAGGCTCAGCAAAGCGTCCATTCTGCAGAATATGTTGAACATTTTTAAGTTTTTTTTATATAATTGCCTGTTAACATCACCAAAAGGTCAAAAGAAAGTGACATGCAAGTTATTAGTTTCTAAAAATTTTCAGGCATCATCCAGACCAGTAACAGACAAATAAATTGGAAAGAGTCTTACAGTACTACTTAGTGAACCAATTGTACAGAGGCATGAGACCATGCCAATATCCTCATGCTGATGTGAGCTCCCAAATCACATAACAAAGACAGTTTGAGAGCGGACGGTCATGTGGCTCATGAGTCTTACTAATGTAAAGCCTGTCATTCTGGGGAGTAGAGCTGAGGAAAGCATAAATCAACAGTATGTCAGTCAAAGATTTCCCACCATGGAGATGTTCCAGAGGAAGAACTTCTGCAGCAGATGCCCCGAAGTCTGTCAAGCCTTGAAGGCGGCGCTTTAGAATTCAGCTCACAGAACGTGTCAGACTGCAGCGCCACACATTCTGTACTGATTCTCTTGGATCTGGTCCACGTGTCTCCTCTGCTCTGGCGAATCGTCTTAGAGAGAGGGCCCTAAGGCAGGGCTTTAAAAGGTCTGTTCTGATAGCGGGAACCTGCTCGACTCTGACCGCTTCTGAGGGAGGCTTGATCCGCCGTGACGTGCCGCTTCTTTCCACACTGCAATTAATCATTGGATGAATTTAATGCCATTGATGGCTGGGTATTTTTCCGTGAGAAGAACACACACACAAACACATAAGCGATCAAGTGGTTTCAGAAAAGTGCACATTAATGCGACACACACCATGCCGCCATCCAAGAAATTAATGAGGTCTACAAAATGAAGTTCATACAAGAAACATCATGCCATCGTAAAGCATGTTTTGATTACTCCTCCACTCCATTCATCATGTGAAATGATGAATGTTTTTATGGATACTCATGATACAGCTAACATAATTAATCCAGACAGGAAATTACATCTGTATTTCCGCCCACTTCAACTCTTATAGTCCCGTGGCAATGTATAACTGTCTCATGATATACAACGCACTGAGTGGCCCTTCACATTCTTTCATTTGGAATAATGAATGATGTCAAAGAATGGGAGTGGTGTAGATCATTCTTAAAAAAGCCTAGTCGACAAACAGTGTCTTCCGTCACTTTGTGATAAATCACACCTGTTAGTCTGTTCTGGTTGCGTTCTAAACTCAAGTCAACAAATCCTCCCTCACCCGTCATGATGTTCAACATTTTCTCAATTATACTGCTCAAGGGCAGAGCTGGAGGACAAAACAAACACATGACCACCTAGCTGCAAAGAATATTCATTTACGTTTGTTTCAGGTAGATGTTAATTTGTTGGATTTTTTCCAAGGTAAAGGAAATGGAAAATTACCACTTCGTGTCTCTACTCTTTATCAGGAGTTGACGAGAGAAAAAAAAATACATGTATCTACCACAATCCTTGTAGTATATACTTCTAAACACCTGTTAAGTTGGACTCCAGTTGTTTACTTGGATTCTTGCACACATAATGCAAATTAAATGAGAAAAATTAGTGCCTTCATAATGGTCTGTATGTATATTCAAACTGGCAAGAGTGGGAAATTAAGAAACAGGACAGGATTTTACATTGACTTAAGAATAAAATGACAAATAAACCAAAAGTAATAAAATTTTTTATTATTTTTATTTTTATTTTTATCCTGCAACTTCATATTTGTTATTCCTAGATAATGAAATCTACTATCAATTAAACATATCTTAAAGCATGCTGAAGTGGCTCTTACATAAACTCCCTTTATTTCATTATTAATTCACTTCACCATTTCAAAACATTATGTACTTATTTATGAAGAGTTCCAGCTGTTTCTTTTCATAGAAAAGACAAGTCAGGCTTTTCCATACAGGAAAGTACAGTGCTGCCAGGCTGATGATATTTCATGAATATTATTGTCTTTTAAAGGGATAGTTCACCCAAAAATGACAAGTCTGCCATTTATTGCTCACCCTGATATCATTCCAAACCCACGCATGCAACGTGGTACTCTTGTGAATGCATGCTGACTGAAACAGAAGAGAAGAAATCGTTGAATAAAGTCATTATTTTTGTTTTCTTTGCGAACAAAAAGCATTCTCATAGCTTCATAAAATCAAGGTTGAACCACTGATGTCACATGGACTATTTTAATGATGTCCTTACTACCTTTCTGGGCCTTGAATGTGTCAGTTACATTGCTGTCTATGCAGGCTCAGAAAGCTCTCGGATTTCATCAAAAATATCTTCATTTGTGTTCCGAAGATGAACGAAGGTCTTATGAGTTTGGAACGACATGAGGGTGAGTAATTAATGACAGAATATTAATTTTTGGGTGAACTATCCCTTTTTAGGCCCAAGTGAAAAGAACAACATAATATAATTTTTTGTGTACGTGAACTATCCTTTGAAGGAGCTGCAAATTAACCTCTTATTTGGTTTCTCACAATTAGCCCTTTGAAATATCTGTTGCGGTCAGAGTTTTGCAGAATGTACTTACATTAGAACGGTAAGGGATGGAGTTTAAATTGCTCCCTGTGAAAATTGTTGGGTCTTAGCTCTTCACCACCCGTCGAGAAGAACAAATGTATTTTTTCCAGTTTATGCCCTGAGCCTAATGAAACACGACCAATACAGGCCTCGATGTTCCACCTGAGATGCCTAAAAGAGACATCTCCTCTCCCTTTTGTAATTTTATACTGTTCCATTCAACACAAACTTCCATTTTCTAAAAGACACACACTGTGTTTGGGATTGCTGTTGTAGCACACTAAGACACTGTCAGTGGAGCTACAGTAATGTTTGCCAGAAGCCTCTCACCAATAATGAGAGATTTAAAAGCAATATTTACCGTACATGAAGTAGAATAATATTTATGTCACACAAGGACACAATTGATAATATCCCTTATTGTTTCAACTGCAAACCGTTTTGTTTCCAATGGCATGTATTTCTGTTGTGTTGATGTGTTTCCCAGAGGTATTAATATCTGTTCATAATAACCCACGCTCTAATATCTCTCAGTGAAACCTCAAGGGTCTGTAAAACCGAACAGGATCTTTCAAATATTTGCAAACAGATTATCGGAAGAGGCAGAACAACAACAACATCTTTTCAGGGAATTAGAAGAGGTAGTTTTTTTTAAGGAGAACTAATATTAAAAACTGTCAGGTACAATCAGATGTTTTGCAGTCAGTCCTGCAGTAGCTAATACTGAAATGATAGCATGTTTCTGAGTCATGAAGCACCTTTGAGGTCTTGTGTTTTGCACATATCACAAGGGGGCAGAGTTGTCTCAGCATTGTGAAAACATACAAGGTGATTTTCAACTCAACACGTCACTGTCAAAAGCTTAATAAAATAATAAGAGTATCGTCATTCAGTGAATTGGAATCAAATGCTCATTTTTTAGCATGCAGATTGATAGTGAGAAGAAAAATGGCCTTATTCACTGACCTCTCTGTTCACAATCCCTAATTACTTCTGAAGGGCACAGCTCCTGCTATGTCAAATTATTGGAGAGTGATTTTAAGAGCATGTCAGACTGAATTACAGTAATTCACGCACTTATATTCTAATCATGTGCTGTCACAGAAGGAGTACCTGAATATCTGAACCGTTGATTAGATGGTTCATCTAACCATGAACACAGAGCAAGTAATTGGAAATAGAAATGTGTCACACATCACGAGGAATTTGTTCCTTAGGGTCAATTTTAACATCAAATTACGCTTGAATAAAACAAGTTTATCAAAGTAATGCAGGCCGTCAGATTAAATTGAGAGCACTGGCCCAAGAGAACTTCAGTGGTTTTATAGCTTGTCAGCTCATCAAAATAAACTGATAAACAAATAAATAAAAGAACTTAGATCTTCTAAAGAAAATGTGAATCCTTAACCATGCAAACCCATGTTGGCGTTTGCATACTGCTATGGGCGTGCCCAGTCAAAAAATCTTAATGGGACATAATCGCATTTATAAAAACTCTCACCAACAAACAAATAAATAATAGCACTAGTTTGTATGCCTATTGTGTAATAACAAATTTAAACTGTATTTATTTATTTATTTGGGAACAGATTTTTGAATTTATTAAATAAACAACTACAATAAATAAATTAACTAATTCAATTAAATACAATAAATATCACCAATATATACCATATTTAAAAATAGCCCAGCAACTAGTTTTTCCTTACAAATGATAAATTTTCCCCTCGACTTACTTTAATATTTCTTCAATTAACTGATGTATGTTTAGTATGTAACTACATGCTAAAATCTATTATTATTTAGAAATTTCTCACTGCCATCTCACATTTAGTACTGTACACTCGTCTTGCCCTTCCTGTAAAACATTACCATGTTATTTTTTGTCTGAAAAGTGAAAATACATACCGTAATTGTGTTATGCATTTAGTAAACGCAAAAATATGAACTCTTCCAAATAAATGAATAAATGTAATATAAGTGGACCTGGCCTCAGCCTATGGGATTTTTTTCACTCACTTCATCGCCCGCCAGGTGAAAATTCATGCCTGTTGCACAAACAGAGCAAGACGAGCGATGCCCTGAAGTTTAATACTTAGAGTTAGAGGTTTGTTTACATCAGTAACCTCAAGTATATTATTGATGCTTGCCTCAACAAATTCTATTATGAAACCAAAGTCAAAAGGCAACTAAAAAGTACAAATATGCCCTAACAAACCAAACTTCCTTTGGTTAGATGGACAAGGACAAGCATCCCACCATGAAACAGGTTTCAGATGCAGCAGGGTTTGGTTCAAGGCATTTTGTTGACAGTCCCTCTGTCAATCAGTCAGGAAATCCTTTGTCATGTCTGAGACGTAATGCCCATGACAGTGTGTGCCCACCGAATGCCTTTCACCTACTGAGAGAGAACAAAAGGTAAAAGGTGCCAGTTAAACATCAGATCCATGCTGTTGCCGTACATCTGGAGAAGCAAACAAAGTGTGACGGAGAGCTGCATTGAGATCTCATCGTCATGACAAAACAGACAAACAAAGCACTTTGGACTAAAGGGAGCTGTCTTACAGTCAGATGTCTCATTAAAAGTAAAGCAACATGTTTGCTTGCAAGTTTCAGTGTCCTCTGTGGTTCTGTTACTATAACGACAGAAATTATGCAAAAGAGACACGGTCAGACACCCAGAGAACTCATTTTCCCCATCTTTTATTTACCTCCTGTAAATTCTCTCATATGAAAGGAATGTTTTCTTTGGACCACAATAAAAATTACATAGAGGAATTTGTTTTCACCACAAAAATGAAATGCAGTAAACAGATGTATTTATACAGGAGCATACTGAATATTTCTCCTGCTCCAGGATCATTCATAGCAGGGTTTCTTATTGGTGAATGTGGAGGGAGCAGGGAGTCCCAATTCAAGTTTTGCCTAATTTTGACATATGAATTCGAAAAAATGGGGAAATATGAACTAGTCAAATTTTAAGCAAATAAGTTGACATGCTGCTATTCAGTAAAACCGTAATAGTAAAATCAATTATATACAAGATTTATACACAAATCTGAAGATAAATGCATTTCATACATAGCTGTATGCTGTATGTATGCACTGCAGACCTTTTCTATAAAATAAATTATAAATGCAACTGGAAAAAAATTGACAATTGTTGTGGGTAAAACTCATTTAAGGCACATTAGTGATTTTTAAAGGTAAAATACCTTTAAGGTCCACATACGTTTTTTTCTGTAATTGATTTTTAAATGCAACTTGCAAAAAAAAAATAATAATTATTATTGTAGGTAAAATTACTTTAAGGTGTATTACAGATTTTTCTGTAATTTAATTTTAAATGCAACTTTTGAAAACAATTTTTTTTATAATTAAATTATTCAATTATTGTAGGTAAAATATTATCAGCAATTAAAAAAAACAAAAAAACAAGACCGCAATAACTTGCATTTTTAATATTTCAACCACAGATGGAGATAGAGAGGCCAAAACTGTGTAGGGCACCTTTAAAAAGTGTTTGATTTTGTATTCTTTGATTCTCTGTATTCTTTCCCAGGTATTTTGATGTCTCATCCAGAAATTTGACAAAGTACTAACCCATGGATCACTGGCACCTCCATTTATCAACTGGATCTGGACCTGGGCCCACAGTCGTCATATGGCTAGCACCCAGAATGAAAGATGAAGGAGATGCAGGTGTATTCAGGGGTGCTGGAATAAATCAATAACACTGCCAGGGATAAATCAAACAGGGGGGAAAAAAGTTTGTAGGTAAATTAAGCATTAATGCCTAACCTTGAGAGATGTAATTCCTTATCCTCTTTAGTTACTAATTATATTCTTCCCTGAAATAATCACTGGCCTTGTTTACACCTGGTATTACCATCCGTCTTGGGTGATCTGATCACACATGCTCAAATGAGACCACGAAGGTCAATAACGCCTGTCAGGCTATCCACTAGCATTCTCATTCATTTTGATGGCATTGGCTCGACTGGTACAGGAATTTTGTGACCCTTGTTGTAGCACCATGAATGATTGACAAGGCAAGTAGGTGGTCCTTTAAACCCCTAGAATGCATCAGGATGGATTTGTTTTTTATGCTACAAATGTAATGTGATCACATGCATTTCTGACTCTGTGGTTTCAGTGATCTGATCGCAAAAATGCGGTCCTCTTTTGTTCAGAAAACCCAAGATGCATATTAATACCAGGTGTAAACAGAGACATTGCTATGTATACAGTACAGCTATACATTCTGAATGGGTCCCCAGCAAAGTCTATCTGTCTTATCACAGCTGTCATCACAGGTTTGGCCATTATGAAAGGTGATTATGGATCATTTGTCAAAAATTAATTTAAACGTTGTATTACTGCCATTACTTGACAGGAGCCATTTGCTTATTGGTTGTAACACTGAATCATTTATTTTCTGTGACAACAACTTTGCCCTTGCATCACAATTTATCCTTCGGTTTAACCACAGGATAGTTCTAGGAGCTGTAGGCAAAATAAGTTTCTTGCAGATGTGTAGAGAAATAAATAAAAAAAGAAGGGGGAAAAAAGAGAAATAAATCTTTACTTTCCAAGAAGCTACGCAGGAGACTCTCCATCTGTACCAAGAAGTCAATAAAGTGAGAAAAACAATCCTTTTCTCACAACTTGGCCTTCTGTTTGCCATTAAAGCAGCAATTCTGCACAGTCACTCCACAGTGAAGTCTCCTAACACAAAATATGAGACTTTACCAGCACTGGTATTTGGGTTAGGAATCGAGAGGCAAGGGTTCCAGTGCAGTCTGACTCTTGGACCAATGACTCTCAATGATTTTAATGGCTTGGTTCTTTTTAGTGAATCAAGCACACACAACAAACCAATTTAAAGAAAACTAATCAAGGAACCACACAACGTTTGATTCTGTAAACAGTTCTCATTACTGACAAATACTAAAATACTCTGAGAGAACTTCCCATTGCACTATTCAGTGGTGATAATCAAAGCTGTGTTAAAAATAAAGCCATATTATAAAGATATCATATGGCTTCAGAAGACTTGGAATCCAACACGATTTGTTTGTAATACTTTTATACTGCTTTTTTATGGTCAATTTTTGCAATAAATACCTGTGACTGTATTGTTATTGGCCTGTTACGTGTTTTATATTGTTCAGAAGTGGGTAGGTTTAGGGCAGGGGTAGGGTTACGTGCTCCAATGGAAAGTATACATTTATATAAAGTGATTTCTACTTTTACAAATGCATGCAAACCATTAAATTAAGGCAAACAACTGAAAGCAATGGAGTACCCTGCACATCGAAAAGTGACGCTAAAGGGGTACCCTGTGCAACAAAAAGCAACGCCAAGGGCTTTTATGTGTAAAAGTATACAATATATACACTATAAATTATTTCTTAAAGTTGTAGATAAAAACTGTAAATAAAACAAAATTACTATAGTACTATTTCAGTCTTTCTATTACAAAATTTCATGTTGAATTCAATGTGTTAATTGCTGCTTGTAATTATTTGTGAAATTTGCTAGCAATTTCTGTGTGAAAATTGTTTCAATGTAAATCCTACACCACTTTTTTTTCTCACTGTACATGAATATGTGAATTCAGGGCACCTATAATAATTAGGTAGGGACATTTTACATGTATTAAATATAAAGCGTCAAGTGACTTCATCACGTGATCAATGTCGAAGTGAATTTTCATTTGCAAACCATTTCACTTCTTTAATGTGTTATATTTGGTGAACATTATCCAGTAACATACTGTATGCGGCCTCAGTGATGTCAGCAGAAAAGGAAAGTCGTTTCAGATAAGAGGAAAGTTATATTTCGATTAAAACTGACAAAGAAAAATATTTTTCATTTTGCTTGAGCACCAGTAATCTTTTAAAATAGACCAGGAACATGCATTAAGAAAGTAAACAGCATTGATTCTGAATGTCATGTCGACTTTAACTAAAGGTGAAAAATGTTCACATTTTATAGAGTCAGTATTCATGTATTAATGAGAGTCAACACTTGTCAGCACTTACATTGAATGAGAAGACTCCGGAAACCTTTCAAAAGTGATGAACAAACATTGTTTTAATGAAACTCTAGAAACTCAGCATTGCGAGTGTTTGATCTTGTGGATTTCTTTTTTCAGCTCAAGCGCCTTACAGAAAGTGAGGAAATGTCAACTGCCAACTCAATCTTCTGTCCACTTTGGAAGTGAATACAATCTTGATTTCCTTCCCATCCTCTCTCTTTAGAGCTGTGTGGACCCTCACATTAACATTCTCCAGACTTTATTTACCCACCCCAAAGGTTTTCATGTGGCATCTTTCATGCTCAGCTGCTCTATTGTCTTGAAAATAGTTTAGCATCGCAGGCTGCAATCCTCACTCACTCCCCCCCAGAGTTCAGTCGTCTGCACGCCCACACACACACACCACACACACACACACACACCCCACACACACACACACACACACACACACACACACACACACACACACACACACACACACAACACACAACACACACACAACCACACACACACACACACACACACCACATGAAACTCTGCTGCTGGCTTTTTTGTTGCTGTTGCATGCAAAATGTGTGCCAAGGCAGAGCAGCTGGAAACCAATTTGATGCATTTCAAAAGAAAAACTTCCTCTGCTCTCCTGCAAAGTCCAACTTTGACGGAGAGAAATGAGGGATTTTCGTGCGGGTTTGTAATTTAATTGTACACATAACATAAGGGGGTGGGGGGTGATAAATCTGGGCTGCATTTTATGCCACACCCCAGTGCATTTCACTATCATTTAGTAATGATGCCATGTTTAGAGGTCAAAGGCTTATGACTTTTATGGGTAGTTGGGTTATGTAGATATATGCAGTAAACAGTAAATATAAAATTTTGGTATAAATTAGGATACACTTTTGCTGCGTATTTTATATTGAACATTACTGTAACTTTAGGCAGCAACATTTTTGTTTGTGTAATATCTTTTTCTGATCAAAATCAGGAAATCTAATTATAGGGCTAGGTATAGATTTAATTTCAAACTTGACTCAATTTGATTCTATATTGACTATTTTTTGGATATATTGGCGATTCAGGGAAAGTACATCAGTTTTGTTAAAGGAAAACAATCTCTCTTAACTACACTCTAAATAAATCTGTAAAATACGGCACAATATTCTGTTTTAATATGAAGAAATTATCCATGTTGATTTTATTTTATAGGTGTTTTACCTTTACTTTAAATGTTGCACTATACTGCAACAGGGGAAGTTGTGGCCTAATGGTTAGAGAGTCTGACTTGTAACCCAAAGGTTGCGGGTTTGAGTCTCATACCGGCAGGGATTGTAGGTGGGGGGAGTGAATATACAGCTCATCTCTATATGCGTCTCTCCCATGACTGAGGTGTCCTTGAGCAAGGCACCAAACCCCCAACTGCTAACTGGGCAGCTGCATTTTTTTTTGTGACATAAATACGTTTCTACTTCGGTTTATTGCTGAAATGTAAACATTTTAACAGTGGATGTCATTTTAATAAGGTGTTTTAATAGTGCACTGTTGCACTATTGTTTTTGATTTGATGGGATGAGTATACTCATTTATAATAAACTACAGTTAATTTTTAATTTAACAGTTTAATGTGCAATTCTGTCAATTTTCATGCATACTTCAAATCAAAATTCTGATAGTTTTTGTTCATGGTTATTGATTTTTTGTTTTTTCCATGGAGAAAATTAATGGAAAAACAGAAAGACTGCTGAAAAAAATAACTGTACAGAAGAAATTGTAATATTAAGACCCTGACAAAAAAAATACAAAAAATACATTGAAAGAAAGCAAAATTAAACATTTCTGATTTGAACCCATTTTCAATCCAATTTGAAATATGGAACAAAAAGTGCTTTTGCTCTTTCTTTACTGCATGTTTTCATCAGATGCCCTTGAACTGCAGGTCAGATGAGACACATCCCACTTCTTTACCCTCACTGATGTCTGAATGGGAGTTCTGAGAAATGCATCAATCTCTTCTTGGGAGTTTGAGCGTTTATCCAGCTCTGCAAGACCAAATGCTCCCATTTCTAAACAGGATAACTCAGACAGCTCTTCAGACAAGATGCATTCTTGCGTTAAACATATAGACAGAGCACAACGGAACTCAACAGGAGGAGTGTTTATAGGCACATTAACTTCTGCACATGTTGCTTATGTCAACACTCTTCTATGCTTGTACATATGCTGAAATCGCCCCCAGATTCATCTGATTTGTCCACATTAAAAACATACATCAACGCATATCGCTATTTTAACTTTAACGCAGCATCCTAAAAACACTGAAAATAACAGACGTGCCATAACAGGCAATGATTGAATACAAAAATGGTGCAGATGAAAGCATCTGATATCCCGCCCTATCCCACAGTCTATGGAATAGGCCTACTTGATTCTGATTGGTCGATAAATGCATTCATCCTCTGATATTTCCTAAAGTTCACCGTCTACTATGGCAACACTTTAGCTTAGACGGTGCTACTATCATGTCCCTTGCAAATATGAAACCCGTTTCCTCCACATATTGGTAAAACATATTTTTTTTTACTTATACTTTTTATATCTAAATAATGTCACAATTATGATATAAAAAGTTGAAATATGACATAAAAAGTCAATTATGACAAAGCTGAAAATATGAGATATAGCCAAACATATGACAAACTAGGTAATAATTATGAGAAATGTCAAAATGATGACCAAAAGTTGAAATTATGACAAGCCAGTTATAAGCCGAAAATTATGAGAGTCAAATTTATGACAAATTAAGTCATAATAATGAGAAAAGTCAAAATTATGAGATAAAAAGTAAATTATGAGAAATAGCTTAAGCCATAATTTCAACTTTTTATCTCATAATTTTGAAAATGTCAAAATATCTTTTTTTTTCTTCTTATGATTATGACCTAATTACAAAGATACAAAAGTCATAATACAAAGATACAGTCATAATGTTTTAAAAATTATGACTTGAATGAAACTGGCAATTTAAATAACAAAAGGTTACTCATAAAACTATGACTTACTAAAGTGTGATTATTTTTCTTATGTGGCGGAAAGCTGCTTTCATATGTATCACACCACATAATTGTGCTCTTTTGTTTCATATGCAACTGGTGGCATCTTGTGTCTCAATTTAGATTTACTTTAGCATTAATATTACTGTAATATTATGGCAGTGTTCATCTTGTTGTTAGGCTGATTGTTTTGTACATTCTAATGGACTATTTCTTTCTCATTCAGTCAGTCATTATAATAACAAAAAAAGACAGGATGATCAGGATCTCGGTGCAGTACATCATCCCTTACTTAACCATCATACATTTCAATATTGTGAGCTTCTGTTTTATCTGTAATTATAGTCTGTAGGTTGAGAAAAAGCAGTTAGAGGGTGAAAAATGTGCCATAAATAAGACAATTCACTGAAATCCCATTCCATAAGCATCTCTGGCACCATCACATGCATCGCGACTCCAAGGTTGAGAACAACACTGAACGTGTGTGACTCACTCTAATCTCTCAATTATCTGTCACACCATATTATGTGTCAGGCAAATCATCATCTGTGTGATTGCGAGATATTAGTGACTACAAAACCGCGGGTATTAGGAGGCCCTTCTCTAATGTGAATTTCTCACGCTTATCTGCCTTTCTGTGATCCTCATATATGGAGTGCAGTCCATCCCTCAGGAGAAGACATTCAAGCGTGTGCTGGAGCAGGGGCGGCTGATGGTGAATATTTGTGAATGCCTTTAGGTTATTACTCAAATCCGTTTAATTAGCCCTCGCTCTTTCTGTGCTGCTCCTCAGAGAACCGCTTCATGATAGTGATTACTCGCGCTGTCTATGGTGTCACCTACTCTATCTGAGGTTTCCAAACTCACACTTCATAATTCCACATAAGGGGAAAGAAAGTAAATAAACAGAAATGTTCCATATACAGAACCATCCCTGCTCTTTATTTGAAGTTTTGAATGAAAAGGAGTGGTGTGTTCCAGAGGAATGTATTTACATATGAGAGGTTTTTTTTTCGCACAGCAAAAAATCCTGTTAAACATATAAAAAAAAATGCTAGCTGCGGCTGGCAGAAATTGACTGTAAAAATTTAAAACAGTAAGGGAGCGAAGTTAGTGTCTGTAATTTACAACTGTCATAACAAGTATTGGTTAAATGATGTGGTGACGTAACTTCCAGTTAACTTACAAACTTGTATTATTTTACACTACAGGCCGACAAGATTTTTTAAAATGTTTTTGAAAGAAGTCTCTTATGCTCACCAAGACTGTATTTATTTAATCAGAAAATTAGTTGAGTTTACTATTACAGTAAAACTGTAATATTGTGAAAAATATTACAATTTAAAATAACTTTCAACTTTAATATATTTTAAAATGTAATTATTCCTGTGATTGCAAAGCTGAGTTTTCAGCAGTGATTTAGTCTTGAGTGTCACAAGATTCTTCAAAATTATTCTAATATGTTAATTACATTTCTTATTATTATCCATGCTTGCAACGATTTCTGAAAGATAATGTGACACTTAGCACTGAAGTAATGGTTGCTGAAAATTCAGCTTGGTCATCGCCGGAATAATTTACATTTTAAAATAAATTATAATATAGAACAGTTTATATCATTATTTTATTTTACAAAAATGTTGATTAAATAAATGCAGCTTTGCTGAGCATAAGAAGAAAGAAAAACATAAATGTTAATTAATCGAACATTTTTTGCCGTGCTCCTTTTTATCACCTTCACTGTATACTTTATAGCTCTAAATGTCTGCTGTAATCATGCTATAATCTATTATCCTGCTGAGATTACATTTTGTGGTAGGAGACAGATGCTGAGAAACATTTTGATAAACAGTGGCTCACAGCGCAATTACATTTTAGAGGCACATTTGATGTTATTCTCAAAACTGCTATATAGGAAGATGGAATTAATCTGTAACTTCTTGGACCACAAACACCTCTGAGACGGTCCCCTGGTCATGTCCCTGTGCCAAAAACATGGTGTCACATGAATTTGAACACAATCTAAAGATGGTGGCAGTAGCACAAACAATGAATCCCATTATTTTGGAAACCAGCACAGGCTTCCATCCTGGCATAACAAAATCAGCATTCAGTCCTTTCCAAAAAGCTCAGGTGACCTTGACAAGCTTCCCCTCGCCAGCCTAGTCCCGTCAGCATTCATGTTTTATAACTGGGGCAGTGGTGGTTCATCAGCCCTCGTGGCATCTGGGTCATACGTGAGGCAATCTAATCAGAAAATTGCTGCAGTGTAGAGGATTCTGATCCAGTCACAGTCCAGGAGCCTTTGTGCACCATTGAATCTGCTCTGTTTAGGTGGTAAGAACAGGCCCCACTGCTGGCCAGATGGTGTTATTAAAGGTTGGGCAGACGTGAGGCAGCCGGTAGCCAAGACACGAGCTCTGCACCTCCCACTCACCAGTGTATGCAATAACCTGCATTTAACTCGAGGCTAATGGCAGAAATCTTTGATCGAGAGTGTGACATTATCTCCTGTGTACCTCATCTCCATCTGCTATGAAAGTAAGCATCCAGAACTGTTTCTCTTTAATAATTGTATAGTCTGTCAGGTGGAAAAGCAGTGAGAAATTAGTTTTTTAATTTTAACACTAAACTAGTTTATAATAATTTCTAATAATAATAATATTTTATTATTCATTTTTTAAAGGAAAATAAGCAGCCCTTTATAGTATAAACACACAGATGTGCATATAATAGTTTTTAATCTTAAATTAATTATATTATTATTTGATATACACACCGTATATAGATAGATATATATATAGTGGGGAAAAAAAGTATTTAGTCAGCCATTAATTGTGCGAGTTCTCCCACTTAAAAATATGAGAGATGCCTGTAATTTTCATCATATGTATACTTCAACTATGAGAGACAAAATGAGGAAATAAAATCCAGAAAATCACATTGTAGGACTTTTAAAGAATTTATTTGCAAATTATGGTGGAAAAATAAGTATTTGGTCAATAACAAAAATTCATCTCAATACTTTGTTATATACCCTTTGTTGGCAATTACAGAGGTCAAACGTTTTCTGTAAGTCTTCACAATGTTTTCACACACTGTTGCTGGTATTTGGCCCATTCCTCCATGCAGATCTCCTTTAGAGCAGTAATGTTTTGGGGCTGTCAATGGGCAACACGGATTTTCAACTCCCTACAAAGATTTTCTATGGGGTTGAGATCAGGAGACTGGCTAGGCCACTCCAGGACACTGAAATGCTTCTTACGAAGCCACTCCATCGTTGCCCGGGCGGTGTGTTTGGGAACATTGTCATGCTGAAAGACCCAGACACATTTCATCTTCAATGCCCTTGCTGATGAAGGAGGTTTTCACTCAAAATCTCACGATACATGGCCCATTCATTCTTTCGTTTACACGGATAAGTCATCCTGGTCCCTTTGCAGAAAAACAGCCACAAAGCATGATGTTTCCACCCCCATGCTTCACAGTAGGTATGGTGTCCTTTGGATGCAACTCAGCATTCTTTCTCCTCCAAACACGACAAGTTGAGTTTTACCAAAAAGTTCTATTTTGGTTTCATCTGACAATATGACATTCTCCCAATCCTCTTCTGGATCATACAAATGCTCTCTAGCAAACTTCAGACGGGCCTGGACATGTACTGCTTAAGCAGGGGGACACGTCTGGCACTGCAGGATTGGAGTCCCTGGCGGCGCAGTGTGTTACTGATGGTAGCCTTTGTTACTTTTTGGTCCCAGCTCTCTGCAGGTCATTTACTAGGTCCCCCCGTGTGGTTCTGGGTTTTTTGCTTACAGTTCTTGTGATCATTTTGACACCACGGGGTGAGATCTTGTGTGGAGCCTCAGATCGAGGGAGATTATCAGTGGTTTTTTATGTCTTCCATTTTCTAATAATGGCTCCCACAGTTGATTTCTTCACACCAAGCTGCTAACCTATTGCAGATTCAGTCTTTCCAGCCTGGTGCAGGTCTACAATTTTATTTCTGGTGTCCTATGACAGCTCTTTGGTCTTGGCCATGGCCATGGTGGAGTTTGGAGTGTGACTGTTTGAGTTTGTGGACAGGTGTCTTTTATACTGATACGAGTTCAAACAGATGCCATTAATAAAGGTAACGAGTGGAGGACAGAGGAGCTCTTAAAGAAGAAGTTACAGGTCTGTGAGAGCCAGAAATATGGCTTGTTGTAGGTGGACTAAAATTATTTAGAGGAGGGGGGGGGGGGGGGGGGGGGTGGGGGGGGGGTGATTTTACCAAGTTAATTCTTTAAAATCCTACAATGGATTTCTGGATTTTTTTTTACATTTTGTCTATCATAGTTGCAGGTATACTATGATGAACACTACGGCCTATCTATCTTTTTAAGGGGGAAGAACTTGCACAATTGGTGGATGACGAAATACTTTTTTGCCCACTGTATATTACAGTATATTAATATATTATATATATTATATAATTATAGCGTCTGCTTAAAATCATGGATGGTCTTTGGGGTTTTATGGCTTAAGAGACACTTTTAGCTTTTGACATTTGCATATAAATTACAGTCCTGGTCACAGATTTTACGTTTATATGGGGTCTAAATTGCCAAATGGGTCCTCGCTATCAAGGAGATTCTAACCAGTCCCCCACTATCATCTCCCCAATGACTTCAAAACAGTTTCAAAGACAAGTAATTGACACCCCCCCCCCCCCCACCCGGTGCCGGCGCCGAGCGACGGGCTGACAGCAAACTATTCCCAGGCTCACATAACAAACACACACACACACACAAACACACACACGTAAAGACATTTACTCTATTATAGACAAGAAATTACAGTACAAATAATCTGGTATTTAGGGCATGTGTGGTTTGTACGTTTCCTATAGAGTAGCTGAGTTACCACTCGTTATTTGTATTAGTTAAAGCCCTAAACACTGATATTCAGGTGTATGGATGTATCTTTGGTTTAATCTATTCTAAATGTTTCTTTCTTGGTATCAATATTATCTGCTCTTTATTCCTCAAACAATGATGTACAGTATGTGATTGTGAAACGCATCATACGATTTGTACTATATTTTGGGTAAAATTGCACCAATCCTCCAGACCGGCCATAAATATGCAAATGGACCATAAAGGGAGACAAAGGAAACTTCTCCAGCTCAAAAATTCACGCCTGGTATTGGCTATTCCACCCAAAGTTGGGGGGTGAATAGAAACCCTCAAAAGGTATTAGCCCAAAATGATCTTTGCTAAAAAACCTCTTCTTTTGAGACGACACTTACCAAGACTCTCAAGACTCTCCTCTTGAGTTTGTTTTTCGGCAGTTTTTATCTTCAAGTAACTTCGATTCGCTGTGGACTATTCCTATCTTAAGAAGAACCAGAAGAAAACTTCCACCTCACTCCTAAATAACTCATCAAAGACCTCCGTTGTCTACCGCATCAGGACTCTTGTCAACGGATCGAAGCCAATGCAAGTAACCGTTTACAATTATTTAGATGTGTGTTTAAGCTTGAGCCCCTTTAAGGTGATTTTTGATTATTTTAATGATTCTCATTAGGTTGTGGTTAATTGATGTGAAATACTGCCATTCTTTTACTCTCCTCTCTCTTTTCCTTACTTTGCTTCATTCTGTATATATGTGTTTTGCTTAGTTAGTTATATGTTAGATATAGTTTCATTTATTAAATCCCTTATATTCACAATCGATTGCCTCTGTTTGCTGCTCCCAATTCGAAGTCAATGAATGTTTGAACCCTTGCGTCATATGGTAAATTAATGTAGCAGTAAGGAGGGAGTTAAAGTTTCTACTTGGCCAGGAAACTAATCTTCCTTGAACTGATAAGGATTAATTGTCTGCTCGGTGGAAGGACAGACTCAATAATTAATATTGATTCGCTACAGTTCATTTAAGAAGAATAGTGCAAGCAGCACTACACACCACATGAAAACAGCAGCGCAACCGGTGTTTATGCGGTTAGAAGAAATCTCTAGTATTAATTCTGATCATGGCTTGTCTTGAAAAAACGGAGACAGTTTGATGTTTGTCGTAGGAGAAGTCACATTGCAGGACTGTGCACCAAATCTTGTGACGCTGCCAGAATTTTGTCAGTGCTCAAGTTTGATCGCAATGGCCAGTAATCGGCTGTCGGTGAACATGTCAAACCAGCGATCAAAGACTACCAATTTTAGCATAGGATTATACTGTAGGAATCTTTTAGGATTTTCCAAATTTGTCTCAGACGACCAAATCGTGGCCAAAATCACAGTGTGAGCTGGGCTTAAGTTTACTTGGTAATAATTACTTCTCCTAGATGCTTCAAGAGACCTACCTGCAAAGCTACCTGAAAAACTACATGCAAGTGCACCTAGGGCAAAAGCTGCTTTAAACGCAAAGGATGGTAACACCAAATGATGATTGAGTTTATTTTAATATAAGTTAATTGATAAAGAAAATCTGTTTATGGCATTATTTTTGACAGCATCCTCATTTTACAGAATTTTTACACAAGTGCCTAAAACTTTTAACAGTTCTGTTAAATATGTCGCTATTGCCGCCATTCATATACTTTTCATGATAGCCAACATTTCAACCTCCCATGTAATGCAGCTCGCAGTCACCGAACGTGTATGGGTTGATAATGTAAAACTCCAGACAAATTTTCTTGACTGTCGTACAGTCTGACATTAATGACAAATGAGATCCCACAGTGTGACATGATCATAATGTTTGTACAGTCTGACAAGCAACAATCGTAAAGGACTATTAAAAATCACAAAGTGTGCGCCCGGCTTAGGTAATAAAACAGCTAACGCAATATTTAAAAATTCTAGTGGCAAAAACAGGAGTTGAAAGTTTCATTTCCTTTTCATTTTCACTTAATCTTCTTTTCCTCAGATGCCCTGTGCAGGACATTAAGTCTCACGGCTCCATCACCAGCCATTGGTGAAGATGCCAGCCTGGCATTTGTTTTCTACATTATCTGCAGTCCTGCCTGTCCTTCCAGATGGAACCAAATATCATCACGCCCTCCCAACAGCTCTCTACACTCAAGGGTTCTGCTTCCTCCTCGATCCTGCTTGTAATTACTCACCCAATGGACAAATAGACGGTGCCATTATCCAAGTCATTATCGTTCATATAGGGCAGCAGCATCAGGCAATTTCATGCCCCAGCATTTGTCAGCTTTGTGTTCTCATAGAGATGCAAGGGTTGCGAAGGAAAAATATCATATTTTTTCATTATTGCTAATTATCCTTTATGCACTGCCCTCTACTTCTTACATTCTGACGAGGCCATTTCCCAGGCGGTTAGCACATAAATGCCAGAAATACGGGGGGGGCCGGGGGGGGGGGGGGGGGGGGGGGGGGGGGGGGGGGTGGGGGGGTTTTTTTTTTTTTTTTTTGGGGGGGGGGGGAGGGGGGGGGGGGGGCCCTAAAAAAGGCCCTTGTCTTTGAGAAGTACTCAATACATTTTCATTAAAAATTTCCACTGCAATAAAGAAGTGAACTTGAAAGCAACATATAAAAGCTGATTCACAAACCAATTTAATTCTCCAACTCCTAAGTGAGACAACAGAATTCATCAACACTGCACGCCAACACTCTGCCGTTATGACTCGAAGCCGCCCAACACATGGTCAGAAATAAATAACAAAACTAAATGCTTAAACCACAAAGCTTGTTACTAGGGGTGTAACGGTTCACAAAATTCACAGTTCAGTTCGATACGACACAGTGGTGTCACGGTTCAGTTCGGTACAGGGGTAATTGGTTACGTCGCAATGTTGGAAATATTTCTGTTTTAAACCATGAAGGTGAGCCAATGGATATTACACACAAGCAACGTGCAAATTTTGCGCAAGAGTTATGTCGGTGAACGTCTTAATCTCAGTCAATTCACTATGCAGAAAGTGAAAGTAAAAACGGAAAGAGGAAGTAATGACGGAGCTTTCGGCATCTGACGCCGCATATTCTCTCAGAGACGACGAGAGACGAATCTACTTCAACATATGCTGATAAAAGTATATAGCTATCTGTTTTTATTTATTCCCTTAATATTTCTAATATTACATAGTGAAAAAATGAGAAGAAACATATTTCGTGTTAAAAAGGTTGTTTTTGAAAGTCGTGCTTGAAATAAAAGCTTTTTATTTCATTGATTTTTATTGATGACTGAAGTGTTATTTTAAAGGCCTATATTTTAATCATAGGTCTATAATTCATTGTATAATATGTTTTAAAATACATTTTTAAAAAACATTTTAACTGAGGAATAAATATATAGCCTAATATTTTTTATTATCCTTGCAGAACGTCAGTTATTTGGTAATTATTGCGGGGCAAATTAATTGTAATTTAAATTGAATAATAAACAAAAGTACTTCATAATATAAAGAAGATATAAGAATAATTATAGGCCTAATAAAAATAAGAATGTAACAGGCCTACATTAATTGGAAATGCTAAATAGGCTATCTTAATATTGTGGCACTGAGAACATTATATTTCACACACTTTAAGCTTTTTTATTTTCCAAATGTAATAGGATTAGTCCAATGAATTGTTCGGTTTGTAATGCGTACCAAACCAAAATCCTCGTACAGAACGGTTCAATACTAATACGTGTTTCGTTACCATTGCGACTGTTACCACTGTTAACCTAACGATTTTAGAGTCTGGATATATGTTTAACCAATGAAACTTTTGTATTTTTGGTAAAAACATCGTCACCATGTAGAAAAACAACCATAGCCGCCGCAAACTAAATTGATAGCCTATAGATCTCCTCAACATGGGAATTAAAGTAAATTATGAACAATTGAAAAAAAAAATAGTGACTCTGCTAGTCACACATACTGGCTCAGAGTTGACTGGTTAGCAAGACTCATTAGTCCATGCTGGGAAATTTATAGCAAACCATCAGAAGAGGAGTTTTGTTCCCATTTATGAACAAGACAACCGTAAATTAAGTAAATTCTAACATTGCATTATAATACTTTGCACTATACATTAACTTTGATAATAAAAAAATAAAAAAATCTGTAAAAACTAGGTCACAAGTGCTGATTATAGATATTTATTTTTTATTACAGGTGGTTTTACCTGTATTTCAAATTGTACGCTGCATTGTATTAATGGAAATGCCTGTAAACTTAATGGATAATGTCCCAGTAATGAGCTGCCAGTATTTTTTCTGTTATTTTACGGATTTATTTTTTACAGTGTAGGTAAAAATAACATTGTAATATTATAAAATATAATAAATAATATAAGAAAGGAGTTATTCCTAAACCCTTACACACACACAAATTATATAGATATATATATATATACTGATATATTATATATATATTCTCTATATAATATATAATATATATATATATATATATATATATTATATATATATATATATATAGAAGGAATATACTCTTCAACTATTCTTTTGTTGTAGAGTCAACTAGGAGCAGCAATCCAAGTCTACAAAATTTTTAGGCAAAAACTGCATTTGTGCCTCCGGTTCTTTTCAAAGTAATGTGGCTTATTTACTTTCTTTATTCTTATTTGCGACTTATAATTTGCACTGCGCTTGGTATATTGCGTTGGTCGATATGTAAATGAGATGTTGCGTCTGTGTTCTTTAATTTGCGCATTGTCAATAAATCACCCGCAGAAATGTCCCCTCCCATCGGCGCTGTTTCGGAATTGCGCTCTTGCGCTAATTTGCCCTGTTTAGTAAAACTGGCCCTAAAACAGTACTATTATGAGAAAAAATATATATAAATTGCGAGAATCAAACTAGCATTATGCGGTTAAAATATTATATTTTGTTATGAGAAAAATTAACATCTGAGGATTAATCTGCATAATTTTCCCGCAAATGAGGCAGCACACATGATGTTTACTCAACACAGAAATCATTTTGAACACCCACGAATAGGCCGTGACTGTCAGACATTCAAAATTGACAATTAATTCTTTACTTCAAAGCGCTTTCAATGAGCCCAAACCAATTACAAAGAAACACACGTAAACCATATTTTAAAGAAAATGAAAACATAAATGGACAGCACATACTGTATGGTATGATCATGCATGGTGTCATAAAAAACGACATAATTCATTCTTAGCATACATTCTTTTCTTAACTCTCTGTAATGTTGTCTGGCTCTCTAAATCCTTATTCTAATTCAGCCGGCAGAGGTTGAGCACAGAGAGGCTGTCAGGCTGAGTGCAGAGGCAGAATTCTCTTTTTGAACAAAGATAAAAGAATAGAGAGCATCCTAAGCACTCCGGCTAATTGCATTTGACCAACAAGTCCATCCTTGCCAGCCATGTTCTCCTCTGAGGTTGAACACGGTTAGACAGAACAAAGAGCTGGATTCACAGGTTTGTGAAAAGAGAAGGACTTCAGTAGTAAAGACAGGCGTTCGGCTTTGATCCCACATGAGGCCAACGCTGACAATCTCCCATCCTTTTGTCTTTGACAGCATAAAAAATGAGTTAATGATCTCAGCACTTGTGCAGAAGTTGCCAGAAGATGGTAGTAAATTGCTTTTTAATTACACAACATGTAAAAGGACATTGTGCAGCGAGTTTGTGCAAAACATGACTTTCCCTTCCTTTATCGAGTGGTAATTTTGTCCAACCACTACCTCTGTAAACAAACATCAACAATTGACAACAGCACTCATTCTACTGCTGTAACTTAGAAACGGGCAAGTAATATTTAATTAAACTTTTTGAAGTAGAAAGACTTTTGAAGAACAGACAATTTGTAGAAAGACTGAGTATTTTCTTACAGAAATCTACAAAAATGTTTTATTTACAACTTTTAATGACTTTTTTTCTCAAAATTGCTAAATATAAACTCACAATTGTGAGTTATAAAGTGAGAATTACATGATATAAATGTGCAATTATAAGAAATAAAGTCAGACTTTTTTATTTTTATTCAGTGGCAGAAATGAGCTTCATAATAGCCTGTTTCACTGTGACAACTTACCCCATATACTGTGACAACATGCCCAAGTATTGTGGCTACAAAATGTGACGAGTTAATGCAAGTAGGAATTTGCTTTAGCAAAACACATTTCTTTTCTGTTCCGTATCTTGTTCATTTGCCGCCTGACGTGTGATTTACGGCTAATTGAAATCTCAGCAATCACAACAGCAAAAGGTTGTATTTCAAACCGGTGCAGTAAAAACAGCAGTATCTATAATTTAGAAAAACATCCCATTATGGTCCAATCCGCCTCATTAGTATGTGAACAGCAAAAGACCTACGGGGACCTATAAATCAACTGCATTACCAGCCAGAATTACTGCCTTCACTATGCACACATATCTCTCGAAATACATACATGATGCTTGGCTTTTTTTCAGTGGACTTGTCTTAGTGGTTGGAGTTACTAAAATACTGTTTATGTGATTTTAATTACTGTAGATCACAATGAAGTAAACAGCGTATGCAAGGCCCTGCATGCTCATTATCATAGAGTTAACTGTCTGTGTGGTGATGTGCATATGGAATCATTATTTTGACAGCTACACATTTCAAACAAATTGTTATGTTTGTTGTGAACACAAATGCAATTCACTATTCAGCTGTGAATAGACATGGACATACTGTCAGTCTGTGTGGTCTGCAGTGCTGTGGAAGCTACTCTGAAACAAGCTAAAATACAAGCAAAATATAGTTAAACTACAGTAAATACACTGAAAAAGTATTTAATTCAGGTAGGCCTTCTGTAGTGAATGCATGTGTTTTTGTAAGAAAAATATCCATATTTCAAATGTAATAAACACTTTTCTCTCACTTCCGGTATCTGTCATACACAGAAGGTGTTCTGGCTTGCTACGTGTACTGCGTTAGGCTAACCGAGACTTGTCCTTTGCACTTACATATTGTTGCTTTTTTTTGTTAGTTTTGATTGCTTCTATTGTCCTCATTTGTAAGTCACTTTGGATAAAAGCATCTGCAAAATGACTAAATGTAAATGTAAATAGGCCTGTATAATTATCCGATAATTATAATTAAAGCTTAAATACAAACTATAAATCTTATGACTTCATAAGTCTTGGGTATAAAACACAAGTCACATGGACCACTTTCTTGATACCTTTAGATCCTTTGTGAAGCTTTACAACCCCAGAACTCAATCACTATGAGTAAAAGACAACATTTTAATTTTTTCGTGTGAACCGTCCCTTTAAATCAAACAACAACAATGTATAAAGAAGCTGCTGTGCAGATTAAACATTAATATTGGAATCACAGCGGACAGAAGCCATAACAGAACATCTATCACAACATAATTTATCCCATTCCCCTCATCTCTGACAGTTTATATTCTGTGCGTAATATCATCATGTTGATGTAGTTAAGCTTTACCTCTATTTATTAATTCATGAATTCACATGAATCTCTCAGCTTCCCTGACTGGATGCAGAGTAACAATGTGGGGAATTATGCTTCCACAGATTGGTACACAAACAGTGTGCACGGCAGCTTTTGTTTTTTTTTTTGTTTTTTTTTTTTAGGCAGGAATAATATTCTGGCAGGAAGAGCGATAGACAGTGATGTGAACAAACTCAGCTGAGTCAGTGGAAAACAAACACAAATTACAGAGGGAGCGCCATGAGATGACACAGCCATTCATTTTTAAACCCATAGGTCTCAGACTGGGAGGAGCATTTGCAGAGGCAACACACAAAACTAATGGAGGTAATGGGTTTGCTATTTTCAAAAATTTCAACCCTGTGAGCTTGCGTAATTTATAGGTGTTTTAGCTGCTGAAAAAATAGTCTAGCCAAAGACAATGTTCCACACACACAGTTAAAGGTGTATTACAGCAGTTTTTGACTACCTAGTTGTGAAAATGGTCCATTACAGCCTTTCATATTGGTCTAGTAGGAAACTATAGCTTTCTATTAATCAAAAAGGCTTTTACTTTTTTCGCTTTCACTATACATTACATGGTGTAAACAGAGGATTTATTCAGCAGCATAGACAACTTCATTGATTATAATGGGAGGTTTCATGAGAGCACAGAAGTTTAGTGTTGGCTGAATCTGCGAACCTGCACGTTTTGTTGATTATAATAAGAGCATTCTACCATAAATTTGCTGCAATGCTTGACTGCTGTCTATAATTTATTCAGAATCTGTCTGAAAAAAACTGTTTTGTTTGATGCCTGATGCTGTTGGGGGAACCAATGCTAAGTTGCCTGTTCAGCTGATGTCTTTAATTATTGTAACAGCATCCCAGTCAAGTTTATTTTTAAAATAACAGTAATGACAAAAGCAGCTAATAACAAGGTAATACAATGCGATATATATATTAATATATTCGTATAATATATATATAGGATATATATATAATCTATTATATCTATTAAAAAGTAACTATTTAAATAATACTTTTTAATCAAAATAAAATTCAAAATAGGCAAATAGCTAATATGTTAAAGCTTGTATTTCAAGAATAGTCCAGCTTGGTTGTGATACATGACTTATGCACAATTATTCAAGATTACAATAACAAATTGAAATAACTGACAGCTTTAGTTTATACACTTTAATCATGCATCCCTAGACACTAAACTGTTCTTACAAAATGTCTCATTAGTCAAGTCAAATGTGTGGCCTAAGGCTTTAACAAATCCAAACATCATCCCAACCAAAGAAATTGCCTGTTGGAGTCTTGATCATTACCCACAATGCACTGGATTTTTTATTCAGTTTATATTCGATTGCAGTATTTTAAAACATAGCAGAAAGTCAGCATTCAATCTCAACTGTAGACCTTTTAAAATGATAGCATGTCACATCTGAAAGAGGCACAGTCAGTCAATGTGTTTGAGTTCATATATACCTGTCAAATGCCTGAAAATGGCAGCTTTTTTGACATAGAAAGTCATTACATAAGAGCTAAATACACAAGGCTGGAGGGGGGGAAAAAAGTGAATGACCAAACCAGCTAACGTTCCAATATGCAGCTAGTCTTAAAGTACCGGTAATAGTTTACACAAAAATGAAAATTTGCTAAAAATGTACTCCGCTTCAAGCCATCTAAGATTTAGATGAGTTTGTTTCTTCATCAGAACAGATTTGGAGAAATTTAACATTACATCACTTAATTTTGAATGCTTTATGCATAATATTGCTTTCTTCATTGAAAATGTTGTCTCGTCTGAATCAGAAGAGAAATATGCACAGATCAAGCACCATTTACAAGAGAAAGCAGTTCAAAACAGTTTGAAATAAATATGTATTTAATAAATATTTGGATGTGAGAGGACAAAAAGGCATGGACTTTTTCACTGGAGGAAGCGTCATTATGGGACTTTTGAAAACTTGACAGTTGAAAGATAAAACGCTTTACTGATGGATTTGTTTCTTACAAATATTCAGCATTTTGCTTCACAAGATATTAATTGATAGACTGGAGTTTTGCCTGTAACCAGTCCATGGTTTTCTCTTAAGCAACTTCCATTAAACTTTTCCATTGTTAACATGCAAGAAAATTATTTCAGCAGATGTTTCAGAAAATCTCAGCCTCAAATATGCAATCTAAACAAACAACGTTCTTCAGAAATCTAGCCGTAAGTTCCACTATATTACACCAAATGTACAAAATCTGTTTCTGTATGTCTAACCCTCTGAAGCAGAGTAAGAATTTAGCAGCAAGCATCTGTGTGGGAAGCATCCACTCTGCTTGCAACCCTTCTGACAGATGTCAAAGTCAGAGCTGTTTGAATAGATAAACATATGTTGTGTGTTGGAAACGCATGCAGGCTGTTCTCATTTACATAACAAGATGAATTAAAAGCACAAAGGCTTTACCAGTAAGTTGAGGCATCTTGGGCTGAGTTACATCTCTGAAGTCAACCTACACTCAAAAAAATGCTGGGTTAAAAACAACCAGAGCTTGGGTGAAAAAAGGGACAAACAAAGCTATTGGGTGGTTTGACCTAGCAGTTGGTTCAAACAAACCAAACCGCTGGGTCAAAAGAACTGGACCCATTCATAAAGTCTGTGGTTAAATCAGTCTCACGAGAGGGTCCATCAGTTCCTTCACCGTTCTCATTTAGTGTCTCAGATGTTTCCGGAGTTACAGGTGTTTCAGGGACACTCTGAATGTGTCTCCGATTCCGGCGAGAGATTGTGCCTTCCTTTGTTTGCACAATGTATGATCTGGGTTCAGCAGCTTTTTCGACAACTGTCGCTGGTGTTTTCCATGCCGTTTCTCCATCCAACTTAAATTTCACACTTTGTCCAGGATGTAGGTCAGATAGAGAACATGCTGAGTATCGTCGGTTGTAGAAGTACTTATAAGCCTGTTTGGTTTGTTTGTCTTTCAGTCTGATTTGTTCATAGTCAATTGGACTGGGTAGCAGGTTATTTGGTAGTGTTGGAACTGTTGTTCTGATCTGACGTCCGATCATCAGTTGAGCTGGGCTCAATCCTGTGGCAATGATAGGTGTTGCACGATAGCTCATAAGAGCCAGCTGTGGATCTGGCTGTCTGAGCACCCTTTTTGCAATAGCAACACTTCTTTCAGCGGAACCGTTAGCCTGTGGGTAGTGAGGGCTGGAAGTAGTGTGAGTGAAATTGTATGTCGTTTTGAACTCTGCAAACTCAGTAGACGTGAACTGAGTAGCATTGTCTGTCACAAGCTCGTATGGGATCCCCCACCGAACAAACATTGTTTTCAGATGTGTTATCACCTGCTGGCTTGAAACAGTTTGCAGATGTGCAATCTCAATATCACGAGAATAATAGTCCACGACTATCAGGTATTTCTTGCCCTCTAGTTCACAGATGTCAGCCGCAATCTTTTGCCATGGCCCATCGGGAAGAGATGTAACCATCAGAGGCTCTCTCTTTTGTGTCGACTTGTAGATTTGACAGAACTCACATGTCTCTATTGTTTTTGTGATGTCCCTGCCTATTCCAGGCCACCACACTGACATATTAGCCCTCTCCCTGCACTTCGTGAGGCCCTGATGACCTGTGTGAAGCTGATGTAACACCTCCAGTCTCTGTGAACCAGGAATCACAACTCTGTCCTCATACAGCAAAAGTCCATCTATTTCAGAAAGGTGAGCTGTAGCTGCATGAAACCCGTGCAGTGTGTTTGTCAATTGAGATGTCTGACTGGGCCATCCTTGGCGGATGAACTTGCAAACTGACTGGAGATCTGAATCTTGTTATGTGGCTTCCCTTATGGCATTTAACCTGTCTCCACTCACAGGCTTAGTGGACAATACTGCCTGTACAAACACGGTCACATCACTCTCTGTGTCAGACTCACCCAGATGAGTCAGCGGATTTCTGGAAAGAGTGTCTGCCACCACAAGCTGTTTACGGTGGATAGGGGCAGATGGGGTTTGGCCCATGGACAGCTATTAAGCTACAAAGATCTCATAAGCGGAAATCAGTAGCCGTGGCAATCTTAAGGGAGCTTTGTCAACATCATATGTGTTTATTAAGGGCACAAGCGGCTTGTGGTCAGTCTGGAGTTCAAATTTGTCCATACCTTGTAAGTACCGTGAGAACCGCTCACATGCCCACACACCAGCTAGGCATTCCTTCTCGATTTGAGAGTAGCGGCTTTCGGTCTCAGTTAAGGTCCTTGAACAGAAAGCAATAGGATGTAGTCCATTTTCCTGCTGCTGAAACAGGGCAGCCCCTAGGCCATAACTGCTTGCGTCTGCACTGACTACTGTGGTCCTGTTTACATCATAGAACGCTAGAGCTGGTGCTGTGGTCAACATGCTCTTGACCCTGTTAAATGCATGTATCTGTGCCACACCCCAGGACCATTCAATGTCACTCTTAAGAAGTTCAGTCATTGGATGAAGAACTGACGAGAGACCCGGGAGGAATTTGCCCAGGTAATTTATCATCCCTAAGACTTGTCGCAGTTCGGTCAGATTAGTAGGACAGGGGAGCTCAGTTATAGCTCTCACTTTGTTAGTGTCTGGCCGGATTCCATCCTCTCCAATAATATGTCCAAAAAATTGAATCTCAGATTTTCCAAAGTGACACTTCTCTTTGTTCAACTTAAAACCAGATTCTCTGATGGACTTTAAGACTACCTTGAGGTTACGATCATGCTCCTCCTTGTCTCTACCGAACACCAGCAAGAATATATCCGGGGGGGATTTTTTTTTACCCCCAATTTATTCCCAATCTCACCTGGCTACGGGATACAGGTGTGGCAGGCGGCATGGGTGTCACACTTTGAGAAGAGTGCTCATTTCTCTCTGAAATATCTCCGGAGCTGAGGTAATTCCGAAAGGGAGTCTCCGGAAACAGAAGCGACCAACTGGTGTGATAAAGGTGGTGAGTTTCCTGCAGCTTGCATCCAATGGTATATGCCAAAATCCACTAGACGCTTCTAATGTGGAGAATATGCATGCACCAGACAATTGTGTTAAGATATCCTCAAGTGTGGGCAGAATGTATCTCTCACGCTTTACTGCTTCGTTCAATTTCTTAAGGTCAACGCAAATTCTCACCTTGCCGTTCTTCTTTATCACAGGCACCATTGGTGCACACCAGTCTGTTGCTTCAGTGACCTCTTCTATGATTCCTGACTTTAGCATACGCTGTAACTCCTCTTCCACTTTTGGCAGTAATGGAAAGGGGACTCGACGAGACGTAAAGAGGCTGTATGGTTTGGCTTCCTGTCTGAGCTCAATTTTGATTGGCTCACAATCCAGCAGTCCGAAGTCTCCGAAAACACTGTCCTCAGTGCTAATAGAATCGACTCTGCTCACTAGTTTCATTTCACAGGCAGTTTTACGACTAAGTAGATTGTTGGTGTATGGCCCTTTAACTACATACAGTGGGGCAAAAAAAGTATTTAGTCAGCCACCAATTGTGCAAGTTCTCCCACTTAAAAAGATGAGAGAGGCCTGTAATTTTCATCAAAGGTATACCTCAACTATGAGAGAAAAAAAAAATCCAGAAAATCACAATGTAGGATTTTTAAAGAATTAATTGGAAAATTCCTCGGTAAAATAAGTATTTGGTCACCTACAAACAAGCAAGATTTGTGGCTCTCACAGACCTGTAACTTCTTACTTCTTCTTTAAGAGGCTCCTCTGTCATCCACTCGTTACCTGTATTAATGGCATCTGTTTGAACTTGTTATCAGTGTAAAAGACACCTGTCCACAACCTCAAACAGTCACACTCCAAACTCCACCATGGCCAAGACCAAAGAGCTGTCAAAGGACACCAGAAACAAAATTGTAGACCTGCACCAGGCTGGGAAGAATCTGCAATAGGTAAGCAGCTTGGAGTGAAAAAATCAACTGTGGGAGCAATTATTAGAAATGGAAGACATACAAGACCACTGATAATCTCCCTCGATTAGGGGCTCCACGCAAGATCTCACCCTGTGTGTCAAAATGATCACAAAAAAAAATCCCAGAACCACACGGGGGGAAACTAGTGAATGACCTGCAGAGACCTGGGACCAAAATAACAAAGGCTACCATCAGTAAAACACTGCGCCGCCAGGTACTCAAATCCTGCAGTGACAGACGTGTCCCCCTGCTTAAGCCAGTAAATGTCCAGGCCCGTCTGAAGTTTTCTAGAGAGCATTTGGATGATCCAGAAAAAGATTGGGAGAATGTCATATGGTCAGAAGAAACCAAAATAGAACTTTTTGGTAAAACTCAACGTCGGTTTGGCAGGAAGAAATAGCATGCTGAGTTGGCACCAAAAAGAAAGCTAGGCAAGGACCCTACAGGTGAATTAAGCATGGGGGTGGAAACATCTTGCTTTGGGGCTGTTTTTCTGCAAAGGTACCAGGACGACTGATCCGTGTAAACGAAAAAATGAATGAGGCCATGTATCGTGAGATTTTCAGTGAAAACCTCCTTCCATCAGCAAGAGCATTGAAGACGAAACGTGGCTGGGTCTTTCAGCATGAAAATGATCCCAAACACACCACCCGGGCAAAGAAGGAATGGCTTCGTAAGAAGCATTTCAAGGTACTGGAGTGGCCTAGCCAGTCTCCAGATCTCAACCCCATAGAAAATCTTTGGAGGGGAGTTGAAAATCCGTGTTGCCCAGCAACAGCCCCAAAACATTACTGCTATAGAGGAGATCTGCATGGAGGAATGGGCCAAAATACCAGCAACCGTGTGTGAAAAACTTGTGAAGACTTACAGAAAACGTTTTGACCTCTGTCATTGCCAACAAAGGGTATATATCAAAGTATTGAGATGAAATTTTGTTAGTGACCAAATACTTATTTTCCACCATAATTTGCAAATAAAATCCTACAATCCTACAATGTGATTTTCTGGATTTTTTTGCTCATTTTGTCTCTCATAGTTGAGGTAAACCTATGATGAAAATTACAGGCCTCTATCATCTTTTTAAGTGGGAGAAATTGCAAAATTGGTGGCTGACTAAATAATTTTTCCCCCCACTGTAAGTCAGAAAACTAAGATTTTGGCCTTTTCTTTCTGTATATGCTAAGAATTTACCAATACAACCCAGTTTGCCGCCTGGACTCCTGATGTCTGCGAGTGTTTTTGTAAGATGAGGGCGATTTGGGAGTTTCAGAAATGTTTGCTCAGACATGACTGTGATATCTGCTCCAGTATCAATCTTGAACTTTACAGTAGTCCCCTGCATTGGTAATTTCACATGCCACTCATCCTCATTAGCATCATCCGAAACTGACCCCAGAAACCACGTTTCTCTTATTTCATCATCTTTTGTATCACTGGTCACTTCTTTTACAGTCTTTGTTTTACAAGCAACCTCGAAATGGCCTGTTTTGTTACACTTGCAGCATCGTTTCCCTCGAGCAGGACAGGCCCCATATTCGTGCACACGTGCGCATCTTGTACAGGTCACTTTGTTACTTTCATCTCTTTGTTTAGTGTCAGGATTTCTGTATTTACCTCCTGTGTGTTTCTTTAATTGTTTAGTGTGTTTAGACTTATAGCCTACTTCACTTACATCACACGCACCTCGAATATCAGCGCTTTGTGTTTTAATCAGTTCTGACTGGCGAGCAATCTGTATCGCTTTCTCCAGCGTCAAGTCGGGCTCTAACTGCAGCTTTTCAGACACGTTGCTATCTGCTATTCCAATCACGATACGATCGCGAATCTGCTCATCTTTAGTAGCACCGAATTCACAAAACTCT